>JAPQRQ010036436.1:0-12010 GCA_037367365.1 Apogon talboti | reverse complement strand
GGAAGAAATGTCAGGGTAAGTACGACAGTGTCGTACTCAACAAAAAACGATATGAACAAGACGCAGATCTCCAGCAGACGTGCTCACGTGTCCGTTCCACTATTGAAGGATAACAAACTTTTGTCCCTCCCTATATATTCCGTGGACACTGGCTGTTGTGATCCCTAATGGAGGCATGGTCGGACCTGTCCCCTCAGGCCTCACAGTTTTAGCCTCAACTCACTGTTGTGGTTAAGGATTTACCAGTAAAGTCCTGCTTGCCGGTTCCACGCGTTTCTGTTTTTTTTTTATGTTGTCTTGAATTTGAATCAAGTTTCATGACAGGCTACTCGGTTTTTACATCTGAGTGCTGCCTTTCTCAGTGCTTATTATAACGACGTCATGTTTATGAGGACAAACGGACAGTTATCCTATAAAATATATGCAGTAGAAATTGCATCGCAAATTGATATTGGCTGCATCACAGCTTTTTTCAATTATTAGATTCACACTATTGTGATGTACACATTTGCTGGATTACTTTTAACATAAAGAAATTTTTAATATATAAATTCCACTCAGCTGATTGTGCTACTGTGTTTTGCCACATGTTTCTAACCTGAACTAAAGAAAGAGCATGTTTGGGAACATGTTTTCTTGATTAACAGATGCTTTCAGTGTACCTAAGCTGCCACACCTTCATATCAGCTGTATCCCATGGACCCTGTTGTTTCTGGTTCAGTATTTACCAAGATGGTCTAGAAACAATAGATGAGATAAAGTTCATGATTTCTTGATGGTGTCATCTTTACTCTTCCTAAAAAGGGGGTAAATGTTTCACTTTCAGTATAAGTTATGTTTGCTGCTTTCTTTTGTCAAACTGGGATTTGGCTCTCAACCACAGCACACTGGTGTGTATGCAGAGTGGGAGAGAAGCAGAGGATGAAGCAATGCAGTCTCATTGTCTTATTATTACTGAGGTCTTGACCTCAATTTCTTCAAGGGGGGCACAGCCTCAGCCACTGTGTTCACAAATTGAACACTGTGTTTTATTCCTCATTCAGTGAATCAAACGTTTCATTCTTCCATATTTAACAAGTAATATGTTGTTGCGGTGCATTCTCATTTAATGAGAATTAAATTTAATAATTAGGATACAGCTAAACAGACTTGCTTCTGTGACATTTTGCTGTGTAATGCAAGGGTCATGGAGAATGAGGGAATGGCTCTTTTGGCATATTTACTGTGGCAGTCTTGGACACAGAGTTCAGTCATCTGCTAAGTGTCACCCTGTCACTAATGCCTATGTGTCTCTCTCCTTCATTTGGGTGTATTCCCGCCACTGATAGAGAAAGCAGCTGCAGCATTCTGCTGATATAGGTAAGTCCTTTACACACGGAGCCACTGCCAGTTCTGAGAGTCGAAGCTTGAGCCTTGATGTTCCTGCTTCATTTTATGGGTGGTGGCATGTTCCCCACACTCAGACGCACTCTCAGATAAGTCGGCTTCTGTGTTGCCATCTATGGTTTTTTTGTCTGTCGAGATCAGTGTTTTCACTGCAGAAATCTAGCCAAACATTTTCACTATCTTGTATGTAATATATTGATACTCTTGATTATTGTAGAATCAGTATTGTTACTGTTGCATTATAATTTATACAAAATATCTGTACAAAATACTGAATAGTTAGAAATGTAAACCTGGTCCCCTAAAATTGCTGCATTGAAGACCAGCATCACTAGCCCCTTAAATGCGTAGCCACCTACACCGTGTTGTAACTTATCCATGCATCAATGCAACCTTTTTTTGTGATGGTTCTTGAATGACCGTAACATGAATTTCAATGCACTTGTGGAGTGAAAGTTGTATAAAATATTTTTGCACTGCTGAATGCAGTATTTGTTACCCACTTTGTTGCCTGTGTTACACTGGCTTGACTGATGTGTTGTTTAACACTATTTTTTAATCGGAGTAAACCTACCCTGGTTAACAGAATATTTTATGAGTTGTTCATTTGCAGTTGAAATGCTTCACTAGTGCCCATACAGAAGTGAAACTTCTGTAGTTATGCATCATGGGAGCTGGTGACTTGCAACCCAGTGTGACCTATGAAGGGGATGAACTGAGAACTGCTATTCTTGTTCTTCCTCCTTAAAACACACACAGTTTGGGTTAGTAATAGTTTAATTAGATAAACACTTCCCATTTGTTAAATGCTTCTCTGAAATGTTTTTTTAAAAATAAAGAGTGGCTCTTATGCCACTAAACCTTTCATATGTGCTATATTTGCACTATTTTTGTTGAAGTTTGAGTGTTTGCTGTTAACCAGGTATTGGTTTGGATGTTTGTTGTATGGGTGAACCTTGAACTTGTTTGTTGGACATTCTTTGCTCCCTCAGTTGTTTACCAATTATGAACTACCACAGAGTTGGTTTTTTGCACTAACCACTGCTGTTTTCCCAGTTTTTTCCAAAGGGACATATATCCAATCTATCCCATCTCTCACCAAACAGTTGAAGGGGATCAGTGATTGTGTCATCGGTAAGTAGAGGTTTCCTACCAGATCTTCTGTCCATTCCTCTCTGAAATTCATAAATAATGATCATCATGTATTTGCAGGTCTTCAGTATGTGTGGGAGTACCGCAGCCCCAGTAAATCTGTCCCACCACACTACCAGTGTAAACTCTGTTCTGTGGCTCGCTTGCAACATGATATGCTTGATCACGTGAAAGGCTGGAAACACAGCTTCAGATACTTGGTGTGTACATTGTATTTGTTCTTGTTCTTGTCGTGCCCACACCGGTACTCTTCAGTACACAGTACAAAGAAAAAGAATATTCATTTTAATTTCTTTTATGAATGACTGCTTTGGATTGAGTCTCATATTTTGTGACGTCAAAAGTTTAACACTTTAAAAAAAAGTTATGCGTCACCTCAATTAAAGATGTGTGGTTGTACTCTTACATTTCCTTGCCTTCACCAGAAAAAGGCACATCGTGACAAGGTCTCTTATGAGGAAGAAGAGGCTGTTAAAGACCCAGCTGTAAGAAAGTCCATTAAAGACATTGCTGCTGAGGTGGAGAGGACTGAGGGGAGGGGACAACTCAAGGTGAGCATCAGATCTGCACTGCTGTATTGATTTTTACAAATGTCTTGCTTTCATTCTCCTGGGTCACAAACAGTTGTTTATTGCCTGGACAATCTGAATTTACATTTTGTTTTACTTACAGTGTTGTTATATAAATTCTCAAGAGTTGGACGTAAGACTGACAAACTGAAAAGCCATTGCTGGACCAGTAGAATTATGCTATTCACATTAAAGTCATCATTAAGTAATGTGCAGTTGCATGTATTTGTAGCTTTGCTTAACACCCAGCCAGAGTTTTGAAAATTTTTGACAAGCTTATTATTTTCCGAGGCTGCAGTTACCCTGATGTTATCACTGCCAGTGATGTCTTGAACTTAGAAAAAAAAAAAAAAGCTCATTCAGTAGTTTTGCTTAAAGGCAAAGTATGTAGCATTTCCCTTAAAAAATAGTATATGCAACTTAATGTAGATCCAGTACTTGGGGTGGGTGGAGTGGGTGGGGGGACAGTTAGATAGGAACTACATACAAGTTTCCAGTTCAAGTTGTGTGTTTCTTCTTATACATTTGAAAATTGAAAATAAAAAAGACCTTGATTTAAAAAAAAAAAAAAAGGGTATGCTAGTAATAATTACATATAAACACTACAGTGTAATACTAATAATCATTCTCAATCATCACTACTGACTGTCAGAGTGGTCATGCATTTTCCTGCAGAGACTCTGTTCTCAATTTGTATTTCTATTTTCTCGTTTCAATAAGGTCACTACATTTCTCCATTTCTCCAACCAATAATGTCACTTACTCTGAGCAAGCAAAATAAAATAAAAACCAACTCCAATTCACAGCTCCCTCCTCTCTCACTTAGTGCATATTTTCGTTTTCTTTACACATGCACACTCAGACCTGTCAGCAGTGACGTGCAGTGAGGTTCATGGCTGGTGAGGCACTGACTGTTTCAGAGTCAGATCTACAAATACAAATGAACCCAAAAGAGTATCTTATTCATCATGCGTTTGACAACAGACAACATGTGTTATGTTTTATATCTCATATCAGAATTCTTTACACAAACATGTGACGCATATTTCATTTAACGTCAAAATTAATTCCAATTGAGCCTATTTCAGACTAGGAAATAATACAAGTTTATGGTCTTACCTTTACTTGTACATGAAATCCATTACGGATTATAAAGGAAATACAGTATAAACAAGAACGAATAAGATTGAAGGTAGCACAAGAATCTATGTTGTCACCAGCGCCCTCTGCCATGAGTCAGACATACTGTTTGCCTCACCAAGTGACTTTTTTACTGCGGTTTTATGATTAATCTGCAAGCCAAAACATGTTACAGAAATACATTTCATACATTATCCAGATTATTGAAAAACAGAGCATATAATCAGAGTGTTTGAAAGCATTTTATTTGCGATATACAGAGGGACAGCGACACTATATGCATCGCATACCAGCACAGTTTGTGAAGGACTACACAATCCACTGAGGCCCAGCACAGTGCTGCCTCACTGTGCATCTTCTCCCTGTATTTGAACAGGATGTGTGGAAATTCTGCTATTCTTAATTGAAAAAAAATTGTACTATTGGATTCGAACGGAAAAGGGTTTATAATACATACCAGATGACAAATAGCAACATTTATTATATTTTATAATTAACTTTATTTTCTTTTCAAGATTGAATACACATCACTGCCTGTCAGTAATGCACACAGCAGAAAGGAGGAAGCTTGCACTTCAGATGTATTTTGGCTGTAGAACATAAACTATAGAGTTTTGTAAATTTCTTAGATGTTTTGAGAATATATCTGCTGTGACACAATCAGGAAACGTTTTATTTTTCTATTTCATGACTCTTTTTTCTTTGCGATCCCAAGTACACCACCATTCACTCTATTGCTTGCTCAACCACTGCTCTCCTCCTCATTTGATGAGTGGAGAGGTGAAGATCCATCAGTTCTGTTTATAATCATGAGAAATGTTACATACTTTGCTTTCAATATATATAGGTGACAAATTAAAGGAAAAACCTAAATTCCGCCATCCACAGGACAAATGGGTTCTTCTGTATGATGTTTGATTATGTGGGATATGAGTTGTGTGCTATGGCAGTTAGTCAGATTGCAACCCGATTGAACACTTATTGGAGATTCTACACACAAATATTAGACATCACTTTACGCTATCACTATCAAACTACCACGAGGGAATATTGTTTGGAAGACTGTTGTCCATCTCTCCAGTAGAGGTCAGACATGTAACATCAATGTGTTTTGAAGGCAGTGTATAGTGGACCAACACTTTACACATTATGTTGGTTTTTCCTTTAATGTGTTGCTTGTGTGTTTATATATTAGTTTTAACATGAATTTTAGTGCACTTTCTGTGTGTGAAACCTTTTACAAACTATTTTACAATCCTGAGTGCAGTATTTGTTTCCCCCTATATTTACCTGTGTTCCACTGCTTTGATTGATAATGTATTGTGAAGCACTACTTTCTAATCAGACTAAACCTACACCACTTAACAGATTACCTGATGAGACTTTGTCTATACATT
This sequence comes from Apogon talboti, assembly GCA_037367365.1. Classification (NCBI taxonomy): domain Eukaryota; kingdom Metazoa; phylum Chordata; class Actinopteri; order Kurtiformes; family Apogonidae; genus Apogon; species Apogon talboti. The sequence goes on along the minus strand of JAPQRQ010036436.1, from coordinate 6,366 downwards.
GATTTTTGGATTTGAGTATTTAACCTGTTGTGTTGTGGCTGATAGGTGATCCTGAAAGAGCCCTGTGATGTACCTGCTTTCCAAGGACTCCGTAAGTAACTGTGCTATGACTGAAACAAAACAGTATTTGCTTTCGGGTATTTCCAAGTCACATGACTCACCTCCTCCCCTCTCAGGTTCTGCTGCTCCTAAGCCTATGCCTCCACAAGTAATGGGGATGGGACCAAAGGGGCCACATTTTGGTGAGTATTCTCTGTTGAGTTCTGTTCTTTGGAGTAATTAACCCTTTTATACAAAAAGTATAAAAGGGACATATAAAAACTATCTATATAGAAATAACAATACCATAAAAGTATGTTAGTGTGTGTATAATCAACAATGTGCTCTGTAGTCTTCAACAAATTTGTATACAACTTACTACTTAATTTGTAACTTATGCTGCCTTTGTGTGCTATCGGGAAGGTGATCATTTCCACTTGTGAATGTGAAATTACCTTTGCATTGTATTCAAGTGCGTTTGTTGTAGTGAAATGAAAAATGGCTGACAATTTATTGTGAACTACCACTCTGGTAAAATGAGACCTTCTTGCTGTGAGGTGTACTACCGTGTCATGCAGTTTTATTTTATTTTTTAAGCAAATTGTGTACACTATAAATGTACAAAATCGTCAGCTAACAGCAGCAGAACGTTAATAAAAGGATTGTTTATCATTCATGATGAATCCCTCGTTGCTCTCCTCCATGTTGAAAAGTTCAATGGTTATTTTCATCTTGGCAGCTCACGTATCAAAATTTTTTTCCAGTTCCCCAGTGGAAAATATGACATGAGGGGGTGTTCATGTGCAATGTTCAAGTTTGTAAGTAGTATTTACCATAATTCCCATAGCACATGAAGGCAGCATAACATACACCTTTGTGTTGATTCTGGTGTCATGTGTGTCACAAAAACCGTCCATGTGAAACACAGCAGTGGAACCAATGTTTAGCAGCATAAACAAAGCTTCGATTCAGGCAAATTGTAATGGAATATTTTTTTTTAATTGATTCAAGTCAATTAATCAATTAATTATTTCAGCTCTAGAGCAATGAACCTGATTTGCTTCCTCACAGGTCCCAGGTTTTCTGACCCAAGGTTTCCAGAAGAGTTTCCACCTCATGATGGCCCATTCTCTGAGTATCCAATGGGTGACTTTGGGGAGCCTGGTTTTGGAGGATACCCAACCTTGCAGGGTTTCCCTGACCATAATATGGATGAAAGATCTTTCCATGATGGTATGGGCCCAGCAGGAGGTGAAGATGGTTTTGGGCCAGGTGGTGGAAGGGATGGCTTTGGGAGGAGTGGACTGCTAGATGACAGTCCAGGCATGCTCTATCCTGATGAGTACAGAGGCAACCAAATGGGAAGTAGCTTAATGGACAGACCAATGAACAGACCAACGGACAAGCCAATGGACCGGCCAGGCATTATGGGTGCTGGTCCAGACAGTAGCAGCCTTCCCAATACACTGCTCACTTATCTGGTATGTGTCTCATTCTTACTTTCATGACAAGTGTTAGCATCATTAGATGATTTAACTACTCATCTTAATCACATATTAAGTTCTGCCCTTTTGTTTTCAGGATACTTTCCGGATAGAGAATGAGAGTGACGCACAAGTGGTGCTGAAGGTGACACAGAAGCTAACAGATGTGCTTATGGAGTATAGGCTGAGGAGCGTGTCATCGGTATGGGCTTACGTGCATATATTTTGGATTGAATTTGTCCTGCGTATCTATTTTCTTGTAGGTATGAACATGTCCACTGTGTCCTTGAGTCTTTATTTTTCCCCCACAGGGCTCTAGTATGAACAGTTTATCAATGAGCTCCACTGGCTTGGCCTCTTCATCCTCCAGACTGTCAGGCAGTAGCGATCGGTTCTCAGGTATACAAAAATCATCATCAGTGCTTCTTTGATTCTTTCAATATAAATGGCGTTGTAAAATGTTCCTTCTTTCTGCAGGTTCATCCAGGTACAATGATGGTCCATCCAGATACTATAAATAACATTCAGAAGAACATTATGCGACACCCTGATCTTCTCAGCTGTCCTTTTGATTTTTAACTCCATTTTATGACTCATGCTTTTAGGCATAGTTTTTCCTCTTACTTCCTAGAATTTTTAATGCTTTTGAGTTATTTACAATATGAGAACATTTATATGTAATTTGGAGTAAATTTTTCTGCATTTCCACTGTTCAGTAAATGTTCCGTGTACTAAGTTCTATTAAAAGTAAGAGAATTATGTACATTGTGTACTCATTTCACTGTAGTAGATTATGCTGAATAGGTTGGAAAGAGGAATGTTCCCATGAATTAAATTCTAAGAAAATGTCTGATCCACTTAAGTGTCTCATTTTGGAACAACTAAATATGTGTACTTTTCCTCCCAGTCACACATTTGAGGACACTTACTTCATGTGAATCCCTAATGCATATATCCTCCCAACAAATGTATATGTCGCTGTTGTTCCAACACTGCACAGTAACGCTGATGTAACAGTAACAGCTGCATCATAGGAGTTCTTTAATGAGCCAATGAACACTGTTTTAACAACCATTATTTTAAAGTTTTAACACTGGATACCAATGTCTATAAATGTATATCACTGAAAAATAAGGCACTTGAACACTGGAAACACTTAGCAAGAGGATAAGGTCAGTAGGATAGTTCAACCGAGCAGAATACATGCAACCTTAAATTAATATCACAAGCATGATGAAAAGGAAGTTGATTGATAATAAACATAACATTCACAATGAACATGAACACAACTGCATCAAAATATATCAAAATTATTCAGTTCAATATCCTTGCTTACGGAGATGCCAATGAAATTCTCATGATGTCCTCCTTCTGCTTCATATTTATGGGAGTGAGTAGCACTTTTTCTCCCTGAAAGTACTGACCATGGAGTGCCTGAGCTTGTGCTGCTGTCTTCTGTGACTGAAATTGAACTACAGCCTCACCAATACATATGCCATCAATGTTGTGCAATAATGTGATGTTGTCCCGCCTCAGTTTATATTTCCAGAAAAATCTTCTTATTTGATCCTTCTGTACATCTTCGGGCAGGTTTCGAACAAACAGGAATGTCTGCGCTGATGGATCCAGGTTCTTGCTCTGTGCCACTTTCACCCTCGTAGCAGCTCCATTCCTCTTTTCAAGTTGTTTCATCATGTTCCATCTCTTAAACCTTTGTTTAAGATGCCTTGGATGGGGTTTGGCAATCAAGGCATTCAACTCCTCCCTTGTGACTGATGAGACATTAATAACACCAGAACGTACATAGCAGCCATTGAGACTCATTGCATAGTCAAAATCCTCAATCTGGTTAAAAATCAGAAAAGCTGTGTCTGTTCTGTTGCCTTCACTGTCAAGTAGATGCAATACATTTTTGTGTTCAATATTTGGACATCCAAACAGTGATTTTATTTCAGTCTTGGTTATAATGACGGGGAGATTACTGACCATGACAATAGACTGCTCAGTTTGTGTATTTGTGGAGTCATGGTCAGATTTTCTCTTCTTTGGTGATTTAAGTGGCAAGTGCGTCGTCTTTTTTGGCAGTATCTGAGCTTTCCGTTTATGATTTCCAGTGTCCCTTAGAGGACTTTCCTTAGGCGTCGCTCTATCCTGATTGTTGGTACCATTTTCACATTCTTGTAGGGCGGTGATCCACATCTTCTCAGTTGCATTACGTACCTCCACAGATATGGGACCCAATGAGTGGTGGTTGAAACTTAAAGCACTGCACGCATCCTGGTCACTTTCAAACTTCACAAGGCAGCCATAGTTAGCTCCCAGTTTTACATTCACAATGACTTCTTGAACAATCAACCCTCTGAAAAACTGACAAATATCATCTTTAGTTGTAGAGGGTGGCAAACCAAAAAGTCTCACATAGCCAGGATCTCGCTTCAAATTATGCTCAGGTGTCCCCTTCTCACTGGTCACATCTGTGTGGTCATTCATGGGAGCATCAGCACTCGAAACTGCCTCATTTTGTTTTTGATGGGATGACTGAAGGCCTTGAATTACAGTACAAATCCCAAGAAGAAAGGCAGTTTGGGTGTCAATTGAGTTTCCGATTAAAATCTGTTTAGTATCAGTTGTCTCACTGTGCAGTTGTGCTGTTGAAGGAGGCACTTGTACAACTCTGGGGTCAGTTGGGCCTGCGTTCAAAGGACATTCATTCACACATGGATGTGGCTGAGGACTCCTCTCAAGCAACTGTGTGGAGGAGGGCTTCCTTTTCTTCTTAAGCACTGCTTTTAATTTGTGCTCCATTTCTACCATGTCGCTTATCTGTAGAGTCACCTTAGATCCTTTAAGTAAATCTCCTGTGCGATGCATTGCAAGCTGGGCATCTCTCTCAGATTTGAAAGCAATAAAAGCTTCCCCAAGACTTCCTCCAAGTATGTACACTCCTCCTTTGGGTATGTCCAGCCTCACAAAAAAATGGCGTATATCCTCAATACCCGCCTTTGCATCGAGGCCTTCCAATCGCACGACTATGGTCATTTTGTCATAGGCCAGGACAGTGTCTGAAAAATTTGAAGAAAAAAATGCTTAAATGGACGTGGCACTACAACACAGTTTGGTCATCTTATACAGTGACAACAAGGTTAGTCCAAACTAATCTCTTGATGAAGAGTTAGCACCATATACTGGACACAGAAACCCATGTATGCTGTAAAGTTACCTGCGTAATGGAGCAAAATGACAAAAAAAATGTCTTCAGTCTCGAGTAAATGCCCATAAATACTTACACAGGAGCAGCCCTAGAAAATAGTTAATGGGAGTTTATATATTGCTGTTACATGTGTTGTTAAGTTTCTGCTGGAAACACGCCGTCATTAACCGCTGAAAACTGTCAAACTTCCTGCTCTGCTTTATTTTGCGCGTTTCCCCTCCTACACTTTCACGGCCTCTGAAATGTCAAGAAGGCGCATTACCGCCACCTGGTGGACTGGAGTGTGAGCAATAAGGAAATAACTACGAATGCGGTTTATTGTTAAATTACTAAGTGCTGATACCAGCAGTGACTGACACGGACAAAAGCATCACATGTAGTTTAGTTCTTTTCTGCGTCATTTAATGTCGTCAAACCATCCCCTCACACGGACTCTAAAGCAATAATGTAGGAAGCGGGCTGGACAAAGGAAAAGAGCCAACCAAGAGAAAGTGGAAGTAAATTTGCTTTCCGTTCACAAAATGTCCCCGTAAATATATTCTCCAAAAAAATACCCCTCAAAACTCAAAGATTTGCCTCCAGAAAAAAGGCCAAATCCAGCCGACGGGAGCATTATACAAGAGTCTGAATTACCGAATAAAAATTATAACCGAGTTTACATGACACGAATTTATCAGTCAAGAATCATACGTTTATAGAAAATCCACTTACTTTGGCTTCGTAAAATCTTCTGATCGTTCCGTCTACTTTTAGAACTGACCTCTGACGACAGTCCGTTATTTCTCTGCGCTCTGATGGTACACAAACTTAGTGAGAAGTGTCTCGCATCAGCTTTTAGACCACGTACTTTGCATTTCCTGGCCCAAGTTCCATCGTACAGTATGAGACATGTGCAGAACGTTGGTATGACTCATGCTAAAGTTCTGAAGAGTTCAAAGTTAGCCCTATCAGAGCATAAACAGTAAAAAAATTATTTCCTCAACTAATTAAAAATACCCCCAAAGAACCTGCCTTAAATTTCATCTTATTTTCCAAACATACTGCATGTGTTTTTTCACGTTACTAAAATCCTCCAATGTTTTTGAGCAGAACATGGCTCCTGGTTTGACTTCTTTATCACATACAGTATATCACAGTGGCAGTGACGTAGTTGACGCCTTTGTTAATCTTACTTTAATACATTAGTTTACCGCTGTCTTATACAATCACAAAGTGCTGAGTACTAAGTCTAATGGAAGGTCAGGAACTCACGCTTGGAGTCACAGATGAGTTGAGTCAGCCAGTCTTCAGAGCCATCCAAGTGGTTATGTGTATAAAATAAAAGGTAAACACAAGGACACACCCCGGGAATGGTCTGAGGTTTGATTGTGAATCCCCCAACTTTTAGATCTTCTCTGGGGCTTGGGGGTGTGTAAGTTCGCCATTCCGAGCCCCTCCTATCGTTTCAATCAAGTCTCCGGTGCTTTCCACCAGAGGCGTTGCAAGGGTCCCCTGGGGCCCCAAGCAACAAGTGACAGGGGTGAGAATAGAATTCGCCACAGACCAAAATGTAAATATATATATATATTTAAAGCACACATCAGCATTTCCAATGTAAACATTAAATGTGCATTAAAAATTCAAATTGAAAAT
>JAPQRQ010036435.1:0-12016 GCA_037367365.1 Apogon talboti | reverse complement strand
CCTCCCTCCCTCCCTTCCTTCGTCTCTGTCTTTCTCTCTATTCCTCTCCGGTCCACATACACATAACTCACAGTCTCACCAAACAGACAAACAAACACACACACACACACACACACACACACACACACACGGCACTGATGGAGTACACAGAGGTACATCCTGTTATTGTCAGATCATTCATGTGGATTGGGCTCATTGTGTCCCGGTGAGGGTGGTGGCTGTCATGCTGACTGCTTGAGAATGTCTTGTATTTTACCCTTCAGCCTCCGTTGTATTGTCTAATGTTCTGAGCCTTGAAGACGCCGGTCTCTTCAGTGGGAGTTTTTGTCGTCTCTTCCTCAGGACCGCTAGTAAAGTCGATGTTAATTGCACAAAGATGAACCAAGATGTTACAGAACTGATCTTTATACCATTGGTTTCTCTTAGTATTTTTATTTTTTGATAATCTTGTGATTATTAATTCTGTTAGAATTGTCAAAATAAAGCCTATTTTGACAATCCAGATCTCCAAAATCTGATAAATCTGATAAAATAGAGGCTGAAACTGGGAAACGCCTTTTTTTTTTCTTTTTTTTTTTTACGCCTCATCAAAATATTTCTTGAAAAAATTTAAGCACATTATTCACTATCACAACTGCAAAGACAACCTACCAACACTACCTTCTACTGATTGCTTTGTGGTTCAGACTTAACAAAGCAAAAGAGCCTTATTTGCTTATTTGTGCAGTTTCTGTATATCTGTGATGACTAATGTGATGCAAATGCTCTTTTTTTGTACTTGATGATTGCAAAATTGACAAAAATGTATTAGAATTAATATTTCTTAAATATATTGTTGAGTTAGTGGTTGATTTATAGTTTTAAGGTGTTCGTATATTTAATTAATGGAGGCCAAAGAGCATGTATCGGAGAGCTACATGTACATAGCCATTTTGTGTGTCTGTGTGTGTGTGTGTGCATGTTGACTTGTCCTGGTGAAACACTTCCCACCCCTGCACAGCAAGGACCAGGCAGTCGTGGCTCGAGACGCCCTCAAACATTCTGCCATGGTGTGAATCCAGCTCTATAATAAACTGCTGTGGCATTAACTAATTAAGAGACTCTTTTGCAGTTCAGAAAAATGTTCAGATTTACGAGATGGTTGTTATGTAAACGGTAAAGTAGTTGGAGAAGTGCATTAAAGAGCCACTGTTCCTTTTACATTCAAGGCCCGTCTTTTCTGTGTTTATGGATTTTTTGCAGATCTTGTGTGTGTAATAGTTGATTGTATTGATATTAAAATGATCATGCATTTAGAGAGTGTCATCTCTGAATGGTTGAAGGTGTGTATAGAGGTTTTGCTGCAATTGCTGTCCTATAGTGACTCTAGGCAATCCATAAGGACACGTGTAGGACGCATACCTTTACATCCAGGAAGTTCTGTAGTTCAATGCATCTATGTCACAATGAGAATAAGAGAAAAACAATTCATCTAGGACTTTTTAATGATATGCTCTGAAATGTAATGGTTTTGTTTGTACACATCCTACCCTTCTACCAGGTTTCATTCACGTCAATACAAATGGGGCCTTTTACAATCTCTACATATTAGCAGAAGTCGGTGCCGATAACTACTTTAATACTTGAAGTCACAAATAAAAATCGCCCCTACCAAGTTTATGTCCAGTTCTATATGTATTGATTGATTTACTTAATGTTTGATGTGATGTCAGATTTATATATTGAGATATTTATTGCTTTAACATAGAACTTCAGCTCAGGGGTTCATTTTCAGACATGCATAAAGTCTAATCAGTGTCAGAGTGTTTGTAGGGAGATGCAGGGATGACATGACAAAACTTTTACTATCAAATCAGGTCTATAAAAATCCAATGAATGTTAAACACATGGGAGCGATTACATTTCCTCCTCGGTGGAAGTTCCGAACTGAGATTTTTGGCCAATGATTTTTGAGTCATTTTAGACACCGGATATGGACTAATATTGACAGAAACTTCAACTTTTCTTGTCATACTGATCTGTTTGCTTGCATCATTCACACACCTTTTTTTTCAGAAAGTTAAGGGATTATGGGTAATTCGATTTAATAAATGAGACACAGAGCCTGTTTTGATAAAGACGGAGGAAGTTGTGCAGCATTTAAGATATGGTGATATCTTCCGTAGTGTGATTGTTTTTACAGCAAAGCAGAACTGTTGATAAGGGATGCATTATACAGTTATCAGGCTAGTATTAACATTCAGCTGCATTTATAGTGAAACATGTATCAGACGATGTCATTTCTCGGTTTACTTTTGAAGCATTTCCTTAAAGATTAAATACAAAATCCTAAATCTTGTGATCTTTATAGTAATTATCTCCTATTGTTTTATTTCTCCAGTGACAGCTACATCGTACGTGTGAAAGCGGTGGTGATGACACGGGACGACTCGAGTGGCGGCTGGTTGGCCCAGGACGGGGGCGCTCTAAGCAGAGTGGGGGTGTGCCGCCTGCTGCCTCCAGAGCTGGCGCCCGCGCCGGCCACCAGCACCCACAGCAGCTCCCAGTTCCTTATCCACGGCGAACGGCTGCGGGACAAACAGGTAAGAATCACAGAAATGGCTTTTTGTCATCAACAAGTGGTTACTTTCTGCAGAAATGCTTGTGGTTAAGGGACTAAAGAATTGTTTCAGTAGTGTTCTGTTCAAGTGAAGGGCTTGGTTTCTTTCAAATAAGCAGTGCATGAAAATATGTGACCTGTATTTCAGTGCACCGGTTATTTAACAGTCCAAATAGGTGTTTGCTGTTGTTAACCAAAGCTGAATATACCACACCCATACAGAGCCGATGAAGCAGGGCTGAGTGTTAAATAACAGCTAAGCATGTTTATTCAATCACAAATACTTAATGATTTCACGTTTTTTTTAATTGTCTTAGTCTGGTTTATTTTGCTCAAATAAGATGCAGTTACTGAGCGGTCTACGTATGTTCTTTTGACAGGTGATCCTGGACTGTCCGCTGCGGAAGGACCTGGTCTACACCATAGCTACTCCCACATTTCACCACTGGAAGGTGGAAGACCGGAGGTGTGGTCTGTCCTTCCAGAGTCCAGCTGATGCCCGGGCTTTTGACAGGGGAGTTCGGAAAGCCATCGAGGACCTGGCTGAAGGTGGGGAGACGTCACACAGAAAAATATGCACACATAAATAAGAGAAGTGTTGACATGAATGACGCTATTAATGGAAAGATAAATGACGTAGCAAATTGTGTGTAGGTCGAAGTAGTTCCCTTTAGCCATTTTTGGGTACATAAATTAAAGCAGTCATTTTTTTAGCATTATTAGTTTACCATTGCATCTGTTCAAACAGTTTTTTTTACATCTACAGTTTATGTTTTGAACCAAACTATGTTTCTCCATTTTCTAAACAGAGCTGGATTCGTGCAAAAGTAAAGAATACTCCCTAATTTTTCTGTGCTTTCTTTTCTTCAGGCTCAACGACCTCCTCTACAGCACTCCAGACGGAAGGCGAGCTTGGCGACGACGACGTCTTTACTGTAAGCACATTTCTTATGTTTGTGCATCAGAGTCGGGTTGTGGGTTCCCCACTGAAACTAAAACCAATGACACTGAATGATGGGGCCTCCTCCCTGGTGTTAATGTAAAGGCCTACGTACAAACTAACTGTTATAAATCTGGCATAATGACAAGAGACTGACTGTAAAGTAATCTGGCTCTTCACACAATGCTTCACATGACTTTTCTCTTTCTGTAATTCGGAGTTGAAGTGATATTTCATGTTAGGGAGCTGAGTTGTTGAAGAGTTGAATAAAATAAAGTAATACTGGAAAACCGTGGAGTAAATCCTGGTTCCAGCACATACTGGTTTGTTATTCAGCCAGAATCCTAAAGGAGTCATCTGCATCCAGCACATATTTTAGGACGTCATTTAGGACCCCCTCCCTCTGACCTGCCACAATCCATGATAAGTGTGTGTTTTTGTGTGTCAAGGCCCCTCTATCTTAAGTAAGCATGAAGGACTCCCTCCCCCCACTCGGTAACCTGACACCATGAGCAGCAGGCCAGGTCACAGGGTCACTTCCTGTATCCCACCACCTCCCTCTCTACTGGTAACACCCCCACCCTCCCCCTTGAACGAGAGAGCAGCGACCAAACTAGCAGCTAGCAGCTGTTTCCCAGCTTAGTGCAGGGCCGGTGATTTACGAGAGGAAGTGCCTCGTGGTTCATCTTTGACTCGGGCTGTCTGTAAGGGCCAAGACTAATAGGTGCTCTGCTGGGAGTGTACAGCCGCCACAGAGACACATACAAACACATGAGGAGGGGGGCGTCGAGCGCTGTCAGAGGGTGGAGCAGACCCTGAAATGGAACATCAGGTCTCGAGTCTTTCAGACACTCTTGGTCTGACAATCCAGGCCAATCTTGAGTTGTGGTTTTGTTTGTTCCTGTTGGTATAAAATTATATACACACTCAATGTATTGTACAGTGTAAATTGTTTTTAAAATGTAGAAAAACTGTCACAATATAAAAACACTGTCATATGCATAACAGAACAGTGAGATTTTTTTCCAGCATGAGTCTTTGGAAGTTAACTTAAAAATGATAGTGTTTTCAGAATGTTTTTTTAATAGCACAAAACAAAGCTCAAGTGGATCAACAGTGAGTTACACTTGCGTGATAAATAACTCCTGGATATGTTATTAATTCAGCAAAAATGCTCAGCACTCACAGATTCTAAAAAAATCTGCTTTAAATCTGCAGCAGTTTTGGGAGGTTTTATCAGACAAGAAAAGTCATTTCGAGTATGAGTCTAAATCTCTGCTTGCTGCTTACTGAGTGTTCCTCCCAGCCTGTGTAAATGACCTTTCCTAAAGTTAGCGGCGGCAGGGTTTGCGAGGCAGGCAGTCGTGGACAGGGGGAAATGCTGTGGCAGATTTACAGCCTTGGGGTACAGGAGTGGAAGAGGGGGTCTGGGGGAGTGCTGGGATGGACATAACTTCCTAAATTATTCCTCGTTCACCAAACCTAAACTTACCCCAACCCTTCCTCTCTCCCACCCTCCCTTCTGCACAACTCCTCTCTCTGTCTCTATTTTGGCTCATTCACAACTTGAGCAGTCAAAGCTATTGAAGCAATTTTGGGCTTATCCCAGGAGAGCGACACAGGCATGTTGAAGGATGAATCCTCCTGAGCATTGAGTCAGGACATGTTTTGTGTCAAAAAATAACTTGACATGCCCTCTGTCCAGCCTTGGGCTTGAATATATAGAAAGAGGTTGTCCAGAAATAAAAGCTCTGCCCCGGTTCTTCTGTCTGTCCTCCAGCAGAGAGTCTGGTCTGTGTTTTGAATTAGTTGCAGCCGTGGAGGCCAGAGCAGGACTGGCTTAAACCGTATCGGCTCCTCCCCCGGTAATGTCTTCTCCAGGGGGGCGGAGCCTGGAGCGGAGGCAGCATGTTGTGTTATTTTTGGCCGGCTGCTTTGAGGGCTTTGTAAGAAAGCTGGGGGAAATTCTCAGCATGGCGGTATCCATGTGGGGAGCACTGCTCTGGACACAGAGCACAGATATAATAGGGATAGCTTCAGCAGGCAGACAGACAGATACACCAGATCTGGGTCATAGAAGTGCTGGCAAATAATTAATTGTGCTGGTTTTAGATTCCCCATTATTGTAGATGAGCAGAGTTCTGCAAATAATGTGAAGAATATTTGAAAGTGAACTTTTCTGGTGTTGAATTTCATTTGCATTTAGTAAGATTTGTAAATATAGTGTAGAAATATATGGCAGAAAATATCTTGAGAAAAAAAAAAGTAAAGCAATAAGTGCAGACATGATTTGAGCATTGTGATGATATTCCACTGTCCAGAAAAAACATCAGAGATCCAGGATGGTTTGGTATCATCTTTTTAAAACTGTATAAAGCAGTAAACACTTCTTTTCTTTCTGCTAAACAAAATGGATGCATCATATAGGCCACAGGTGGCGATATAGTCAGCGATACACGTTGTAATAAACAGTAGAAGAAGTTGAGCTTTGTTTATCCAGGAAGACGCCAGGGATCAGTCAACTGTCCAGTCATGTGAGTTAAATGCTCGCAATGTCAGAACTCTTGTTAAAAAGGTGTTTCCATCTGTCATCATGTGCATTCACTCAAATCATCCATGGACTAATTCTCATTTTTCAATACTGACATGGACCAAATGCTTGGAAGATACCTTAAACATAACACATCTGCCATTATATTAAAGTGCAGAATAGGAATCGTTCCAGTTTCAAATAGTTAAAAATCTAAATTCAGCTTTACACACAGAAAAACACTTGCAGCTGTTGCCTGCATGTATGTTCTTCATACAGACACACACACAACCAGGATGGCATGATGAGGCAGGGGTCCTCCCGACCTGTCTGTCAGCTGGTACGCTGTGAGGCCCCCCAGAGGCTGACCCCCAGTCTGCCTCGATGAAATCTTGTCTGTCTGAGCGTTACATGGCAGCGGCCTGACTGCTGTCTGGCCAAGGTTTGAGTTGGAGAAACGCCCTGACAGCTCTTAGCGGAAAGGGGACAGGATACTGTTCGTACACATTCATAACTGAGCCGAACATGAAAATAAAGTAGTGGAAAAGAGGGAAGGGAAGGCGGAATGTGTGGAAAGTGAGACTGAGGGGAGGAGGACAGTTTGTTGGGGAAAAAAAGAGAGTGGAGAGGAAGGAGAGAGGACCCAGAGGAGAGGCCAAAAAAGGTGATACTGTGGATACAATATGTGTGCAGAAAACCAACTTACCAGTTCCACTGTTGACTCCCCTTCACAGCCAAATAGGTTTTAACACATGCAGAAGAATGTGGATAAAAGCACCAGTAGATCAAATATTCAGTCAAATTATTTAGAAGTCCCGCTTCCACAAGATGATTCTTAAATATATGATAGTTCCTTTTTTCCTCCCTCAATTAACTACTTTTGTTAATGCTGATCATGTTCTATTTTATGTTTATAATAAAAGAAAATTATATTTCTGATACAAACCTCACAGTGATGTGAAATTTAGCACCATGGCTTCAGAAACAGAGCTCACCTTTCCTGTTTTTCCAATCAGAGCTGCGCTGATGCTTCCTGTTTTTGTTTGTCCAATCGTGGCGTCCTCTTGCACCAACTATTTGTTTGGTTCATCCAATCAACGCGCAGCTTTCAACCCGCATCCTGTGTTTGTTTGTCCCTGCAGAACACCACAGACAGCTCATCCAACTCCTCCCAGAAGTTGGAGAGCTCTCTGCAGCCACTCGAGTCCTCACCACTTCCTCAGAGACATAGGTGCATGCTGGGACATCGTCATGACCTCCATGACCCTTACCGCCTCACAGACCACTATTTCCTGGACCAGGTGAGACTAAGGACTGTTGACAAAATGTATCAAGTATAGTGTTTAAAAACAACTAATTCTGGTTTCATTCCGTCTGTCCAGCCTCTGTCTCGGCTGCCCCGTCACGTCACCTTCCAAGAGGATGAGGAAATCGTTCGCATCAACCCCCGGGAGCGCAGCTGGGAGCGAGCCACCGAGCGTCTGCACGGACAGCGCCCCTGGCTCACGGGCTATGAGGACTACCGCCACGCCACTGTGCGTGACAAGTTCATCCAAATGGACGACTCAGAGTCCTACGTCGACTTCGCCAAGACGGAGGCGCAGAAACACGACTACACCTACCCTCTGGCCCCAGCCCTGTCACCCTCAGACTCTGACCCCGCCCTCGGACCCTTGTCTAATAAGGGCCACAGTGGCTCTTATCGCCATGGCTTCTCCTCTGTGGTCTCCACGCAGCCACGCCCTTACCTACCAGGCTCCCCTTCCAGCAACGGTGGAAAGGGGAGGAAGTCGGAAGGCATGGAGCGTGCTCAGTGTGAGCACTGCGGTGAGGCCTTTTACCTCTCTGACAACAGGAGAGGTCGGTGCCAGGATGCGCCGGACCCCGTGCGGGCGTGCATCCGGCGGGTCAGCTGCATGTGGCTTGCAGACACAATGCTGTACCACTGCATGTCTGATCCAGAGGGGGACTACTCAGACCCGTGTTCCTGTGACGGGGGTGAGGGCAGCGTCGGGGGCCGAGTCGGCACACGCTGGCTAGCCCTATCCGGCTTGTCGTTGGTGGCGCCCTGCCTCTGCCTGTACCCCCCCCTTCATGCTTGTCACAGGGCAGGGCTTGTGTGTGGCTGCTGCGGAGGCCGACACAAGGCGATGAGTTGAACCACCGCACTTGGAAAACCTCTTGGAGGAAAAGCTAACCCAACGCAAGCACAGGGAAATGGAAGGACAGGGGAAAACACGGTGGGGACAAGTGGTAATGGCTGCTCGCTCTCTTGCCTTGGTTTCTCTGGGTTTCTCTACAAATTCCAGACACTGAAATAAGCCAAAAAAAAAAAAAACAGTTGGTGCATTTTCTGAACAGCCTGGGAAGATAAGCTCCCCCTTACGGCAGACAGTTCTCTCAGCTCTTCACATGGCCATTTCATGCTCTGTTTCTAATGAGAGAGCTCTTTTTCAGGGGGCCTTTTTTATAGCTGACCTATATGTCATGTATAACATATGCAGGTACTTTATACTTTGTACACTGACTCGGCGTCAAAGAACTTGAATTGTTTCTTTTTGTTCTTTTTTGTTCTCTTTTAATGTATGCGTGGCCATTTTGTTTATATTCTATTCCAATATATGGCCCGCTCAGCTCAACTCCAGCTAGAAGAAAAGTCAGACACTACACCTCTTCATGTGCGTGTGTTGACTGTGTGTGTGTGTGTGTGTGCGCGCGACTGTGTGTGGATGGTATATGTGCATGCCTACAATGAGCGCTGAGGCCTTTGTTGTATGTTCTGCATCTTATGGTAAAGCTCATGTATATAGTCTGCATAGCTCTCCACCAACATCTACTTTGTTCACTGAAAGAAATGTGGTACTCATTTTAATCATCTTCTAATATCCCAAAGATTAATGTTTTTATCCTATTTATTTTCTCTCTGAATTATTCTACCAGCAAAGAGGTGCTGGGTACCAGTTATGATCACCCACTGAATGAGACGGTGCCTCAACTCATGCTATGATTCTCCAGCATCCGTCTCACTGCTCCTGTCATGGTTTTAAACAGTGCCTAAACTATTAGATAAACCAGGAACCAATCCAGTCTTAGAATTCCATTTTCTTGGCATTCTTTACTTGTGTACACACGGTGTACTTCGGCCAATCAGCGCGAGATTTAAAGGCTCTGATTTCCTCCTTTCTTAGCAGAACCTCAGTCAGCAGTGATCACTTTCAGGACTGAGCTCAACACAGAAAACAATCAGAGATCACAGTAAATCGGTGCCTGTTATGCCTTAAAAAGTGGAGATGAGATGCTCACACTCATTCCTAACTCTCTCTGAAGATGTCTGCTATAACAAACAGTGAGCACGGTGACGGCTCCAAGCAATCAGCCTCATTACACACTGTCAAAGCTTGTTGTAAACTATTTTTGTAATGAAGATGTTCTCATCAAGTGTTTAAAAAAAAAAAAAAGACTCGAGTTGCCTGCGCGATGTACAATCAGTTTCCCTCTTTAAGTCCCGCCCTTCAGTAGAGCCAACCAATCACATACTGTACTCTGAAAAGACCCTCCTTATAGTGTCCAAACATCCAAAACTGCTTTGACCCACATTCACATCAATTTTAAGTATCAAGTCTCCCTAAAACTGTGGTAAAAAAATATATGTATATATTATTAAGACCTCTCAGGTATAAAAAGTCATCGCTCGTGATTTTCTATCATCATATTGGCTGATGGGGAGGTTAGAAAGCAAAAACCAGTCACTCCTTTTTGACTTTTCTTACTTTTTTTTTTTTAACAAGTTACATTTCTAAAAACCAATAGTTGAACTTGGCTGCTGTTAAGATGTAGTGAAAGAATAAATAAATTGATTGATAAACAAAAATGAAATAAATAAATGTAGGCATAAACCTTCTGACTTCTTTTCTTTACCAAAAACATTTAATTAGCAGTGAGTTACATTATTATAGAATAAATTAAACCTATTTCAGTTATAAGATTAAGGCCCCATGTCATTTTACATATGCCAATATTTTTTTTTACTGTGAAGTATAAACACAGTCATGCTCTACTCATCATTTTGTTTGGTTGTTTTGCCCCTCATGCACATTTAAGTACATCATCACACCCAAAAGCAACTGATATTAGACATTAATATAAAAATAAAAGTGTGTCCCTTCAGGATCATAAAAGGTCTGGCAATGACCCAGCACAGACACTGGAGGAAAAAAAAAAAGCCTGTCCTACACATCCGTGTTTAAGTGACACTGCAACCAGTCAATCACATCCTCCCATTGAAAGCACAACACTAAACCAACGACCGCTCGGGCTCTTTTTGCTTTGTCTGAACCCGGTGGACGAGCGGCGTCAGGGATGTGACCGTGAACACAATGAGCTGGTTAAAAATAAAGACCAACATCTGTAGTGTCCCATTGGAAAAGAACGTGCAAAAAAACAGGTACAATTCTGGATACAAACATCCATTTCAGATTGTTGTGCCAAGGAAATGTCACTTACTGTAGGTTGAAGTACAGAATGCCTGAGGATGTCCTTTTTCCTTCCCTGGTTGTGTCTGTTTCATACATCCTGCCTTGTGTACCCGTCTGAACGCCCTTGGTGTGTGTCTGTCTGTCCGTGTGTATGTGTATGTGCATGTGTGTGTGTGTGTGTGTATGCCACATCTCTTTCCCCTCTCCTGATCCTTGATCCAAAGCTACTGGGATCAGCTGAATATGCTATCGCATACTAACACCTATCCAGTATAATCAGATCCTTCTAAACGGTGTGATGTATCAGGGACGGGGCCAATCAGATTGGAAAGAGTGTGTGTTGGCTTTAAATCACCTTCTCCATCTTGTCCGGCGTTTTGTGTGTGTGTGTGTGTGTGTGTGTGTGTGTGTGTGTGTGTGTGTGTGTGTGTTACTCACATGTCAGAGCCATTTAAAAGTGCCTGAACGCAACCTTGTTATATTATTGTGTATTTAAATCAAAAAATTAAAGAAACTCCCTGTATTGAATTAGACCCATTTTTTTACGCTTAGTATTTTTACCTCTGTAAAAAAAAGAGCAAAAATTATATTATATATATCAAGTGTATGTTGTACATTTTTATTTCTATTTTGTTGTTTTTTAATAACTGTTTCTAACATGTACGATGGATGTAGCTCTTGCTTTCAAGAAGGAACAGGAAGTACTTTGTAGATACTGAAGGGTGGCCAGGTCTGTGAGAAAACTAAGTGAAATGTGTGTCTTACTTTCCGCCTCCAATAAAAGAGAGAAAACAATAAAACCACACGTGATTATGCTGCTTAATTTTAGTTCTAATTCGAAGCTACGATCATTTGTCTGGATATCTACTGTAAAACCAAAAAAAAGGCCCACAAACCACAGCTCTTCCTTTTGCAGTGTTTTATCATAAACTTGAACCTTGCATCTCATGGAAGTCTTGCTGCTTCTCACCATGATTCTGCACTTTGATTGTTTTACTAGTATGTAAAACTGTTTGCAACAGTAATGAAGAAAAACTTCCAAGAAAGAAAAACCTGAGGCTTGTAGACCCCATTTGGATTTCTGCATGAGTCCTTTCCCTCCTCGGCAAGAACATGTGATAGTCATCGAGGACGTCGAGCTGTTTCACTCAGGATGTCTCTGGAAAAGCATGTGGGCGATAATGATGGAGCACAAGAGGGGGGGAGAGGGAAGAAAAAAAGGTCCCTGAGGGCTTTTGGGGGCCTGCTAAGCAGCTCTATGGCTTGAAACAGCATCACAGTCCACATGTGCAAACATTTAAGATATCTGCTCTTGTAATGGGGTCAGTCTGGCCCCTCTTTGGGCGCACAGAGCACCACTACTCACTTCCCTGTGCAGTTTACAGAGCCGTGTGGTTTGTCCTGCACTGCTGCTGTGGTCTCACAAAGATAGATAGGGTTTTAAGGTTTTCTTCCTCACAACTTTTTTTTAT
>JAPQRQ010036434.1:0-12018 GCA_037367365.1 Apogon talboti | reverse complement strand
AGAGGACATATATGTGTTAAAACAGCATTTGTTGGGGGTTTAAATACCCACTGATTATTGACTTTGTACATTAGCCAGTGTCAAACAAGAATAAATGTCGTAAAATCAAGGCCTAGAATACTATCCCATTACCTTTGTGAATAATGTTTTTATATATTCATATTTATATTCAGTTTCCTCCATGCGTGTTTTTCTCCGGTTGAACTGAATCTAAAGATTTTATTCTATTCACCACTTTTATTCAGTCCAATAATATTGCAATCTATATGCTATAGTTTTAATTAAGTCAAATTAAATCAGTGGACTAGCGTATTCCAACTTATGCACTAACTGACGGGCAGCAATTTTCTCCAACGATGCTCCTCAGTCCGTAACAGCAGCATCAGTGTTGCCTTTCTGACGGAACACCGCTTCATATTCCACGTACACGTGAATTAGAACCTCTTGTTCCATTGGAATAAAGTAAATGGCACGCGTGTTGTCGGTGGCTGCCATGGTGAATCCAGGTATCGGGGCTCCATTGATGATGTGGTGAGCCCAGCCACCCTACGAAGGAAACCCATTTCAGCCGTTTGTACCTGCGACCTCATTCTTTCGGTCACTACCCAAAGCTCACGACCATAGGTGAGGGTTGGAACGTAGATCGACCTGTAAATCGAGAGCTTTGCCTTTTGGCTTAGCTCCCTCTTTACCACAACGGACCGATTTAGCGTTCGCAATACTGCAGACGCTACCCCGATCCGCCTGTCAATCTCCCGGTCCATCCTACCCTCACTCATGAACAAGATCCCAAGATACTTAAACTCCTCCACCTGGGGCAGGGCTTCCTCCCCGACCCGGAGAGGGCACTCTACCTTTTTCCAACTGAGGACCATGGCCTCAGACTTGGAGGTGCTGATCTTCATCCCAGCCGCTTCACACTCTGCTGCGAACCGCCCCAGCGAGAGCTGGAGGTCGCTGTTCGATGAAGCTAATGTAATAATAATAATAATTACTATTGTTATTATTAGTAAAAAGAATAAGAATAACAGTTCAGCTGCAGCAATTTCAGTTAAAAAAAATGCAAAGTTCCAAATCTTTTTTGCTCCCATAATTTCAAATAATGGAAGTTTGTACAGTTTAGGCACTTTCTTAGAAAATAAATGCATAATGTGGGTTACCAAATGTATTCCCAGCATTGAAACAAGGTGCAAAAGAGTGACGATAAGTTCACGACTGGAAAAGGCACCTGATAATTGTCTGTGATGCATTTGGACGTTACGTCACCAAAACATGATGACGCAGGGCTTAACTCCACCCACTTTCCTAAACTGTCACGGAAGTTAAATCAACAGAATTTATTAGGTTTGTTAGACAAGGATTTTCAATTCAATACTTCTAACTTTTATTTTTGTGTTATCACAACAATTAAATAATAATATGTTAGCACAACAATTCTATTTTACAGTGTGGCAAGAAACTGTAGGAGAAAAACAGAGACACAGACAGAAAAAAATAATAGAATATAGGAACAAAAAGATGGCACAGAGAAGAGAAAGACAGGATGATAAGAGCAGGTAGGGAAGAGGAAAATTAGAGTTGTACCTTCACCTGCCAGACCATTGGAGGGTTTTACTGTAGGTACATGTCCTCAAGCCTTTCAAATGCTGTAAAAAGGAATTAAATATTACTCCCTGGAGATTGTAATAAAACTAGTAAAAGTTCTACACTCAATTAAAAATGACAGGTTTAGGATCCAGGTTCCAAAGTCTTAACTGTGCACCTGAATCTGATACCTGAGCCAATCCACTCAGGTCCCGTATTTCAGAGAAATTCACCCTGTTGTCAGGGTAATGTCATTAAGACATCAGACATGTTGTATTTTTTAATTTTTAAGTATTTTAAGGTGTTTTAAATAATTTGGATTAATGCATACTGTAGGTGAAACCTTAGGGGGCTTCATTTTCAAGGGTCATTTCAGTGACCCAGGTAAAAAAAAAAACATGAAATTATATTGTTCATTGTCCAGCTCATTCTCATTTGCCAACCTCGACACTACGGCAACCAGCACTGCCTGCACACATATGCTCCAGGACTCCTCTGTATCTGCATGGGTTTTTCTAAACCACAGGCAGGCAACCTGTGGCTCTGGGGCCACATTTGGCTCTTGAGCCCTTTTCAAGTGGCTCCATGTAGTTTTGTCCAAAATATATTGAAATGAATACCAATTTTTTTTTAAACTTTTTTTTTTAAATAAATTTTGCTATTTGTGTTGCAACCCAACCATAAAGACATTATGATGTTACACAGTTGTAAAAATGCAGATTTTACTCCAAATGAATAAAAAAGTAGTAGTTGTAGTAAAAGTAGATTACTTTTTATTTTATGACATAGAAAGTATTCATCTGTATTCTCCATTGCAAAGAAAGACTTCACATAATGATTTCACATAGTCTATATTGCTGCACAACACAATAACAAATTTCCTTTGGGTAGTCCTGTAATTTCTTTGTTGCTCTGTAAATGCACAGAAACATTGATTTACTCTCAACCTATTCCACACAAACTAATCCGAAAGAGCTTCCTAAACAGTTACCACTTTGAGTTAAAATATCTAAGGATATCTTTGTCTCCAGACAGTTTTTATTAATTTTTTATTTCAGTCCTAAAATGGCTCTTTGGGTAGTAAAGGCTGCCGACTCATGGTCTAAACCACCTATTGGTGTGAATGTGATGAACTGAAAACCTGTTCAGGGTGTAATACAGCTTAAGCAAATGGAAGATGCCCAATCACCCCCCATGATTAAAGGGTTGAATGAATGAAAATATTACACTAATAATTCTGAGATCTCAGTCAGTCTTACTGGGGTCAAACTATAACAACCACCACCACAAACAGCAACAACAAATAACTGCAGGACCTAAAATACACACCCAATATAATATGGATATGATGATAAAGAGCAGAGGGACTCGACTGAGTTAACCCTTTAAACGCCAAAGTCACAACATTGTGACAAGCAACATAACTGAATGAAACAGACAGCTTTTTGAAATCTTGATGTCAAAATAAAAACAAGGGATAATAAGTAGAGTTGAAATGTTTGAACAAATGGAAAAAATAAACCTACTGTTACACACTAGTTAAAGTTCTGAAAAATCTTGGTGGTTCCCCTTGAAATAGAATATGACTTTATTAAGGTGTTCCATGTTTTACCTTTGTGTTTTGGTTCTGTCTGTCCTGCGCAGTCCATGGGAAGGTTAGTAAAGAACTACTTATGAGACTGACACAGCAGAGCACAAGGTAAAGCAACACATTTCTGTAAATGAACCAAGAGCACCAGCGGCAGCAGCAGCCACCAGGCCAGGCCCGGATCCAACACCAGCAGCAGCAGCCACCCGGCCAGGCCCGGATCCAACACCAGCAGCAGCAGCAGCCACCAGGCCAGGCCCGGATCCAACACCAGCGGCAGCAGCCACCAGGCCAGGCCCGGATCCAACACCAGCGGCAGCAGCCACCAGGCCAGGCCAGGCCCGGATCCAACACCAGCAGCAGCAGCCACCAGGCCAGGCCTGGATCCAACACCAGCGGCAGCAGCAGCCACAACCACCAGGCCACGCCCACGCCCACTGCCTCCAACAGCAAAATCCACCAAACCAGGCCTGGATTCAGCATCTGCAGCGGCAGCAGCAGTAACAGCTCCCAGCCCAGGCCCAAGCCCATTGTATGCAGCAGCAGTACTCGCCACCAGGCTACAACCTCAACCACTTGGTCTCTACTACAGGTCGTAAGTTTGTTGAGGTGGTTGGGAAAATACCACCTAAAAAAAGTGCTGTCGCAGATGAGGAAATAGAGGAGATAAAGAAGTCACTTAACTTCATGTCAGAAGAAATACCAACAATTTCAAAACAGCAAAAAATAATATTGGATTTAATGGGAGAGACTGAAGACCTTAGAAGGCAAAATGAGGAAAAGGACCAGAGAATTGGTCTTTTGGAATGCCGGGTGTCGGAACGTGAACAATATTCAAGATTGAATGAGATGATAGTCAGGTGCTTGGAAACCACACACCGATCCTATGCAAGGGTTACAGCAGGAACGAATGAGGACCCACCTGAGCAAGAGTTTCTCATTAGAGAAACAAATTATCACCTTCTTCTATGGCAGAGGGTTAAAAGTGAGAGTAAGGAAACAGAGGGGTGTCACTCTCTTCCAAGAAAAAATAAAAATGAAAAACCTGCCATTATCATCCGCTTTGTTAACAGAAAACAAAAGAAAGAGATGGTAAAACAGGGAAGAAAGCTAAAAGGAACCAACGTTTATGTCAATGAAAACCTAATCAAGAAAAAAGCAGATACCACAAGACAGGCACGACTATTAAGAAAGCAGAAAAAAATACAGTCAACATGGACAACAGACTGCAAGGTTTTCATCGAACTGAATGGGACTCTAGAGCAGGCAAAGGTTCCAGTCATTAGAGAGATGACAGAGCTAGAAAAATATCAGTGATGCCTTTGTCTGTGAGATCAGTTAGCGTGTTTATGTTAAAA
The DNA here is from genome assembly GCA_037367365.1 of Apogon talboti. Taxonomy (NCBI): domain Eukaryota; kingdom Metazoa; phylum Chordata; class Actinopteri; order Kurtiformes; family Apogonidae; genus Apogon; species Apogon talboti. The sequence continues at coordinate 7,488 of JAPQRQ010036434.1, read as the reverse complement.
TCAGTGAGTATTGTGGATGATACTTGGTAAAGGATGTATGGAGGAACAACCAATACATCAGATAGTTTTACAAATTATAACCTACATAGATGATGATCACAAATTACTCAAGTATGAAAGTCACGTTGATCCAGACAATAATTTCTACAATAAACTGACAGATGACTTCAAGTATTACATAGATGATTCATTTAATATGAAAATACAAGTAGAAAACAGCATAAGAGTGATTCACTTTAAAAGTAGAACTTAATATGCAAACTTTCAAATGATGCAAGAATATCTAAGACAGTTTAATAGACCCTTCAGTGTCACTGCAATATCGGAGACCTGGATAAGCCCTGAAAAGAGTGGAGACTTTAGGTATGAATTCCTTCATCTAGACAGAATTAATAAAAAAGGAGGTGGGGTGGCACTGTATACAAATGAAGAATTAAATTATGGAAAAAGTGGAAAGGGTGACAGCTATTGTTGATGAAGTGATGGAATGCAAAACGGTTGAAATTTCTTTGGAAAGAAAGAAAAACATAATTTTAAGTTGCACATATAGAACACCAGGATCCAAGATTGAAACTTTTAACAATAGCATCGAGGAACTATTTAGTAATTTAAACCGGAGAGAGGTACTTCTTTGTGGAGACTTTAATATAGACCTGCTAAATCCAAATCATAATAAAAGTACAGATAAATTCATTGATACAATGTACAGCATAGGTCTGTTTACCCTGATAGCAAGACCAACTAGAATAACATCACATTGTGCCAGTTTAATAGATCGTTTATTTACTAATGTTATGGAGGACAACATAAAGATATTATGGGATATTAATCAACGATATTAGTGATCACTTACCAGTTGTTACAGCTTACAGTTGTAATTATAAGGATAACAGAAATGAGTTTAACATCATATATAAAAGAAATAAAACAGAGAAGACATTGAATTTGTTAAAAAATTAACTACTAAAGCAAGATTGTAACATCATATGTGAAGAAAAAAAAGTTAATAAAGCCTATGATACATTTTTAAAGATATTTAGAGTATGATTAAAAAAAAAACAAAACTATCCAGTAGTGAAATATAATAGAAAACAAAATTGCATAGGAAGACCATGTATGACTAAGGGACTGCTAAATGCCTGCAAAAAGAATAATACCCTATATCACTAATTCATAAAAAAAAGAAGTATTGAAGCAGAAAGTAAATATAAAAAATATAAAAATAAGCTAACAAACATAATGAGAAACTGTAAAAGAGAATATTTTACTTGTAAATTAGAATACAATAGAAATAATATAAAAGGTATATGGACTGTGTTAAACGGCATAATAAAAAATGGAAAGGGAGACAATAATTATCCTCAACATTTCATTGATAATGAAAACTATATTAAAGATTGGAATGAAGTAGCCAATATATTCAATGCATTCTTTGTACAAGTTGGACCAAAACTGTCTGATGAAATAAAGATTGCTGCTGATTATGTGGAGAGAAACAATAGTTCAATATTTTTAACCACAAATAAATTAATGACATTGTTAATGGCTTAAAGAATAAAACCAGTACAGACTGGAATGACACTGACATGGTAACGGTGAAGAGTGTTGTTGGTGGTATTGTAAAACCACTAACATATATCTTTAATTTGTCCTTCCAAAATGGGGGTTTTTCCACAAAAGATGAAAATAGCTAAAGTGGTTCCCATTTATAAAGCAGGAGATAAACACCACTTTATAAATTATATACCAATATCAGTACTTTCCCAATTTTCTAAAATATTAGAAAAGCTCTTCATAAAAAGATTAGACAGTCTTATTGAAAAGCATGAGTTGCTGGCTGACACCCAGTATGGATTTAGGAGTAACAGATTGACAGCCCTGGCACTGATGGACTTGGTAGAAGAAATAACGGAATGTCACGATACTAAGAAGTATGCACTTGGACTATTTCTAGAAATCTAGCTTTGTGAGGAGGAGTATGTGACCCTGAATGAAACTACTCCTCCTAGTTACTTTAAAAATCATATTCCTTGAGACTCAGGCTGTGGAGGGGGAGTCACAGCTATTTTTAATTCAGTTTTACAATTGAATCCTACACCTAAGCCGAATTTTAACTCATTTGGATGTCTTAGTCTGAGCCTATCCAGCCCAATCTATAAAACACTCCAGAATAGCCAGTCTAGTCCTTAAAACAGATAAAGCAATTATTGTAGGTGACTTCAATATTCATGTAGACAGTGAAAATGACAGCCTTTATGTCACTACTAGACTTGATATGCTTTAGTCAGTGTCTACATAAACCCACTCACCGGTTAAGTCAAACCTTTGACCTAGTTCTGACCTATGGTGTGGAACTTGAAGACTTAATAGTCTTTCCACAAAATCCTATCCTCTCTGACCAGTCTAACTTTTGAATTTTTATTATTCAATGATTCCCTTCCGCCTAAAATGTTTATACGACACATTTATTAGGTCAAACTGTATCTAAATTTAAGGAGGAGATCCCAACAGCATTTAATTTAATCTGAACTTAAAAGTAGATTCTGTCTCTAACTCAGTCAAATTTAGTGCATCTTAATTTGATGAGTTTATGGATTGTACAACAGACTCTTTACGAAAAACATTAGATCTAATCGATCCCGCCGTCCGGTGGTCTCTGGAGGATGGAGTCCCAGGTGTGCGAGAGAGTGTATGCCCCTTCGTCCTTGTTCATGGAATCGTTGGCCCACTTCCTGATCTCAATGGCCTCTTTTGTCCACCTCTTGTGCTTGTTGGTCTCTGATGCTAAAAGTTTCCCCTTGCCCCAGTCCATAATATGGTTATTTCTCTTGCAGTGGTCTGTGATGGCTGATTTTTTGTTTTCTTGATCAGCTTTTTCTATTAGTGTTCTTGTGAATCGTCCTGCTGTCTCTTTTTCACATTCTATCTGATGTTCCTTTTTTCTTGAACTGAATGCTCTTCCTGTTTCTCCTATGTATGTTTTTCTGCATGATCTGCATGTAATTTCATATATGATATTACATTTGTTGTCCAGTTCTATTTTGTCTTTTGGGTGAACTAATAGTTGTTGTAGTTTGGTATGTTGTTTTACTGCTGTGTTGATGTTGTGTTTTTTCATTGTCCGTTGTATGGGATCTGTTATCCCTCGGATATATAACAGAACTCCTCATTCAAACTGTCTGCTTGTCTTTTAGACCCAGTTCCAACAAAGCTTTTTAAAGATGCTTTACCTTTACTTAGCAGCCACCTCCTTGATATGATCAACCTGTCATTATCAATAAGCTATGTACCACGGTCCTTTATAGTAGCCGTAATCAAACCTCTTCTTAAAAAGCCCTGTCTTGACCCTGGAATTTTAACTAACTATAGACTCCTATCAAATCTTCCATTCATATCTAAGCTTCTGGAGAAAATACTAGACAATCAGTTATGTGACTTCCTTCAGGCCAACAGTTTTTTTGAAAATTTCCAGTCAGGTTTTAGGGAAAGTCATAGCGCAGAAACAGCATTAGTGAAAGTTACCAATGACCTTGTAATTACTTTAGACAAGGGACTTGTTCCATGTCTGAAGCAAAACCTGTGGACTATGTTGGCCAATATATTTTGCATTAAAACCTTTTGTGTAACTATGCAACAGTACTGCATGGAAGACTAGATGTTGAGCAAATATTCAATATGACCTTTTCCCAAGGCCTGTATTCAAATAAATACTAATTTCCTGTTGATCTAATTAATGCCTGAAAGAATTTGTCTTCATTAATTATTGAGTAAAAACAGGGGAAACTCTATGGCCTGCCACTGTGATCAATTTATTATTGGTGTGGAAGGGAGAGAGAAAGAAAGGGTGGCTATTATTTATTAAGCAGATCTTTAATTGTGTTGAATTCCCCCATGAACATGAACAGGGGATCAGCTGAACATGTGATAACTCAGTCCAGACGCCTGCGGTACAATATGGACGTCAACACCAATCTATTAATAAGAAGTAATAAGAGTAAACCTGTTTCAGTGAATGGAAACCTTCCACTCAATATGTTCTATTTGTTGTTTTCATCAAAATCTTATTTTTTTTTTGCTTATTTACAATATGTAGACATTAGCTACCAGAAGAGCTGAACAACAGGACTGATAAAGAAGGCACTGTCCCAAGGCTTTTTGCCATATAAAACCAGTCTTCATATGTCTGTGCAAATGTTTGACAGATTTTCTCGGACTCATTTTCACAATAAAGAAGTTGGGGATTCTCTAAAATCATTTGTTTCAAGTGGCAACAAAATACATTCAAAGCAGGTCTGGTAATGTCAGGCAGATGTTCTGCCAAACCCATACAATCTCTTCTTCTCTTTCACTCATTCAATAGTTTTCTCAAAAATGATGAAAAATACTTGTTACCCTCTTCATGGATGTATTAATAAAACTGGATCTGGGACAGCCTCTCTGGTTCTACACTATTACCCACAGTAAATGCTTGCAGTATTGCAAAAAAAAAAAAAAAATACCACTAGCTCCTTTTCCACTAACATTCCCAGGGACTTTTATTACCATGAATTGATTTACCTGGGTGTTACAAACCACATTAATTTTGGGAAAATGAATGAGGATGAAACAAAATTGTTAAACAAAGGAAAGCAGGTGTTTAACATACAGAATAACAAAAGTATCTACGTAACAAAAGTAGATATTTCCATAACTAACCAATCAGTGACTAAACTAAGGATGAACAGCCACAACTGGCCTGCATCAGGAGGGAGAGAGATCAACAGTGGTAGCAGCTCATTTTATCACAGCTGGTTCAGCCGTGTCACACCTATCACACCTGTTCAGCCGTGATTGACAGGTGAGTCAGGGCAGTGCATAGATCAGCTAATGATGGCAGAGTCAAAGAAAGCTAAAACCAAGCAAAACATTTTCCAATTTATGAATGATCAAAACACAAATTGAGTAAATCTTGTAAAAATGGAACCAGTTCACAGATGCCACTAAATTAAATTTTGTCGGTGAATGTACGTATGGAACGCTGAAAGTGTGTTCCATCAATCATCGCTCTTCAGCACATAGCCCAGCCCCCAAGAATTCTGGATTTTAAAATACTTCAAATTACATAAATATTGGAAGCCAGAAACTTTTTTGAATAAGACAATGAACAGCTTTGCATTACTAGAGAATATAAACTGTGCTATTTCGGAGTCCAAATTCATTTTGAATAATTCAACCATAATCCTCTTTTGTAATGTTCTGTAAGTAGATGGAATTCTTCTTCTAGGGAGAAATGTGAGCATTTCCTCTGGGCATCCATCAGTAACAGAGAGGATCTTTCTGATCTTACATCTCTGCATGATATAACCTGCAGTAAACTAACATATTCTGAATTCTCTGCTTGCATGTCCAAAGAATGGTACATGACACATACCAAACAGAATAGTTCTACTCAGAATAATGGTGGGATATTAGTGTGATTAATGCAAATGTTCTGAGTTAGAGGTCTCTACATTGGTCCACAGTACATCCACACCCATCACAGAAAAGTGCAGCAGTGAAAGTGATGAAGCAGCAGAACCATGCTGGCTTTGATAAAGATCCTGACATTTATTAAAATACTCTTCCTGCGCTGCAACACTGGGACTGCAATGGAGCCAGTGGACGAGCTATAATTAAAAAGGAAATAGTGGTGCCAGTGGGCTGGCTGGTGTGGCTGGAGGGCTGCCCAACACTACCACCACTGTCCTCAGAGCCAGATATGAGAGAGAATTCATTTCAGCCTCCATCCATCGCTCTCCACCTGCTAAAAGCGTAAAATACCTCCATCCTCTCTCAGCTGATCAGCACCAAGCTGGCAATCACAGACAGGACCTTGTCTGGGACTTTAAAATGGAACTGATGACTTCTCTGTATTAACTTTTTTCACAACCTTCACATCAATCCTTAATGAAGAAAAAGGAGCCCAAACAAAAGCTGTGAGCAGGAGCGGAGGAGAGGCTCAAGTCACAGGAAGCCTTGGCATACAATCACACAGACAGGATTCAGACACATGAATCAAGTACAGTGAATTTAATATGTCAAAATAAGCTGGAACCTATGCAGACACTCACTACTTATTCAAATACAAGTACTGATACTTGGATTCAATTTTAGTTTGGGTCTCAGCATATTGTTATGTTGCTTTTAACATGTTTATTTTCATATAATGTTTTGTATTGTTTTTTTTCCTCTTTTTTTTGACTTCACAGATACAAGAATGTTTTTTCTCTTAAAGTTATATTATTGCACCACGACCGCATACCTGTATGTACAACACACACCTGTAACATACAGGTGTGTGTTGTAACATCCAGGTGTGTGTTGTACATACAAGTGTGTGTTGTACATACAGGTGTGTGTTGTAACATCCAGGTGTGTGTTGTAACATCCAAGTGTGTGTTGTAACATCCAGGTGTGTGTTGTACATACAGGTGTGTGTTGTAACATACAGGTATGCGGTCGTGGTGCAATAATATAACTTTAAGAGAAAAACACACACCTGGATGTTACAACACACACCTGGATGTTACAACACACACCTGGATGTTATAACACACACCTGGATGTTACAACACACACCTGTATGTCATAACATATGCCTGTATGTTATACCACACACCTGTATTTTACAACAAACACATATACACACCTTTATGTTATAGCACACACCTGTATGTTCCAACATATGCCTGTATGTTGGAACACACACCTGTATGTGAGAATACATACCTGTATGTACAACACACCTGTATGTTATAACACTTGTATGAACAACACACAACCTGTATGTTATAACATACACCTGTATGTTGGAACAGACACCTGTGCATACACTCAGACATTCCAAAATGAGAGTGGAAGCAGAGACTGTACAATGTGATACTGACATCAGAGGCAGGAAAGAGCAGCATTGGAGCCAATGAGGGCTGAGTGGATCTGCCATATGGGTGGACTGAACTCTGGTTTATTTCTATGGGTTCGTTTCAGACTGTTTCTGTGTGAATGAGCAGGTGCTGTTGTGTGTGTTTATGTGCTTGTGTCTATTTTTGTCCTCCATGGAGTTTAAGGAAGTGAATGAAAGTGAGTTAGTTCACTAAGAAATGACAATTCTGCATCTGCACACAAATCTCAAGGTATAAAGGGTTACACAGAGCAGAAAGTGCATCTGTCTGTCCAGGTTCAAGTCACAAACACACTCACAAATACACACAGTTACATACACACTCACAAATACACACAACCACGCTCACGAAAACACACACGCAAATATACACAAACACATTCACAAATACACACTAATAAATACACATAGTCACATACACAGTCACACATAGACACAGTTACGTACACACACACACACACACACACACACACACACACACACACTCACCCACAGTTACATACACAGTCACACGTACACACATAGAGAAAAGCTGACTTGAACATTTTTCTCCATTTCTCAGGAGTAGT
>JAPQRQ010036433.1:0-12018 GCA_037367365.1 Apogon talboti | reverse complement strand
TTAATCATACATTAATAAAATTAACACAAAATGAATACTTTTCTACCCAAAGCAAAGAGTTGGCTTTAGTAAGTCAGTTATGGCGAATTCCATCGTATTCCAAATAATGTAAAATTAGAACATCATATAGACTCTCATCAGAAATTTATCTCCTTGAAATGGAAGCTGGGACAACAGGAGTGGAAGCGTTCGTTTATTAGGTCGTCAACAAAATAGTTGCGTTAACATTAATGAATTCAACCAGCCCAGAAACAGATTTTGCGTTTGTTGAACCTCTGTGTTCGGTAAACCATCGTTAGCTGGCAAATTGCATTAAACGGTGTACTAAAGTTGTAATCGCTAGTAACCCAGAAACGAGACTCTTTTTCACTGAAAAGTTGTCTCTGGGTTTATACGCACTGTGCACAGAATACTATGGTTCTTGTGTAGCATGTGATCATTTAAGTATCTCAAGGCAGAGCCGAGTGTCTACTTTTTTAAAATCAAAATATAGTCACCTTAGTTTTAATTACTGATTAAAGGCCGACAGAATCTAAACATACAAGTCAGTTGTGGACTAGAAGTGTGAATGTTGTAGTCAGTGTTTTGTCTCTGATATGTTACCAACAGGGAGCTTAAATAAACTTAACCTCTGAATTGCGATTTTACAGTCCTGACTGAACGCACAAATGGTTTCAGCAGGTCGCCACTTAAAAGAAATGGTTTGTATAAAATCTGAAAATAGTCTCAAAGCTCAAAGTGAATCAATAGTCATCACAGCGCTGCTTTGTCCAAGTACCCAAATACCAAAATGAACAAAAGACTGAAAGAGATAAATAATTCCACACATTTAAAAGACTAGAACAAGTACAATTTTTTTTTTTTACATGAAAAAGACTTTAGTCATTATCAGAATAATTTATGGCTCATTTCCAGTCAATCAAACGTCTTAGCGTAATTAGTGTTCAGTGTTCTGATCTGGGGTTGGTTCAGTTGGTCAGGTCTAGGTTCAGTCATGTTATGTATCCATAGAATGATGTAAGATTAATCTGAATGTAATGAATGAGCAGGTTTTTTACAAGAATGGAGTTTATGTTTTGTGCTGACATTTAATTTTCACACATGGCTCGGATGCAGAGTCCAGACCTGAACCAGAGTCCATGCCTGAACAGCAGAGTCCATATCTGAACTGCACAGTCCAGACTCTGAACCACAGAGTCCACACCTGAACCCCACTGAGAATCTTTGGGATGTGATGGAGAGGACTTTACACAGTGGTCCATCATCAATACAAGACCTTGACATGAGACTTCAGAACAACAGCCCCCAAAACAATGCCACAGATACAATAGCTTTGCATAGAATTTCATTTTACATTTACTTGGATTGTAAATATGTTTTTATTTATATTATTATTATTTTATTTATTTATTTATTTATTTATTTATTTATTTATTTATATTTTAAAAACAGCTATTGATTGTATAATCACAAAAATGAAAATTACAGCCTCACTTAGTTTATATATACTGTATCTATATATCTATATATATAGATATATATAAGAAAAGGGACTTTAACGCATTAATTTTGATGAATTAATTAAAGGACAAATAACGGCATTAAAAAAACATACCACATTTTATTTTTACCCTCCAGACAACAAGGAACATTTCTCAGTGCACGGGTTTTTAGCATATCAATTATACCAATGCACTGAACAAGCGGAAGCAGCAATGTTAGGACAATAAATAACAGAAGAATGCTATGATGGGTGAAACATTTGCATTTAAAAAATAGTTGGGTGGAAACCTAGTTAGAGCACTGTTGTGTGTAAACTATGGCAGAAGAGAGTATGGATACCACCACAGTTATTCAAGCCTACACTACCACCTAAATGACAAACACGTTGCGGCTAGTACAAACACCGGAGCTAACACTAATGCTAATGCTAATGCTCCTACATCAATCACTCCACAGTCCAGATAATGGGTTTAGAGCTAAGATGAGTGAGTCCACGTCTGATAAATGAACTAACTCGCTGGTGACATGGATTGGAGTGGACTGTACACCACTGTAGAAGATCATGGGTTAGAAAAGGTGCTTGTAGTGTAGTTGGACTTTCAGTGTGTAATGAGAAGATGGGTTTCTTCTCAAACTGAGGGATTATTTTGAAACATGCTGCATCTTACAGAACATGAACAGGTACCTGGCACTCCACATCTTGAATGTAAAGTTGTTTTTTCTTTTCATCGATATAATCTAATGGTACTTCCTGTTTTGACCGACTTCAAAATGAAAGCAGTTCCGGAAATTATATAAATTAAAGTGTTTCTCTTTATAATTATCAGCTTTGTTATTACTCTTTTACCGTTAACAATCAACTGAAATATCTAAAAATAAGACAAATAATGTATCATTTTAATATAAACTTAAACCAACATGAATTACCTGGTTTTCTCTATAAATTAGTCCCAACAATGCTACAGATAGCATCATCTTACCCCACTCATGAACTGCTATGCAGAAAGACAATTTTAAACAAAATCCAGCAGCTTTATGACATTGAAAAGCAAGTAAAAGGGAAAGAGGGACTGAGGTCAGTTAAGTGACCATTTTTCTTTGTCTTTTTTTAATTTACCATTTTAGATGGTAAATTAAGTACTGTTTATTTACAAAACAAACATGTTTAATAGTTTATATACAGTAATAAAGAAGATTTAGTTGTTTAAATGTATGTATGTGTCCATTTATTGATTTAGTCATCTACCCAAATCTGTTTAAATTGGAAAATGTTGCTTCTGGTGTCAAATATTGATATGCAATTAAAATACGATTAATTAATTATAAGGTCAATAATTATATATATATATATATAGTGTTACTTGATTTAAAGTTGGTATTGGGTTGATAAAGTTTAGTTAAGAACAGCTGCATTTGCGGGCTGTTAAGTTGACATCAGATACCACCTTAGGTGACACACTCATCAGATCATCCAGTTGAAACTTTTCCTCCTTGCTTTAACAGTTTTGACCAGTAATCAAAGCCAAATTGGAGGGGTTTGTTCCTCTGCAACATGCTGAGATGGTAATATTAATACTATGTAAAATAGTTCAAAAGCTTTACAAATTTTTTTTTCGAGTTTTACCACCAATCTATCACAAACCAAGATCCATTTCAGCTAAAACACCTGAACTATACTGACCTGTAACTGTACTTTATGGACTATAGTAAGAGTGTGTATTTGCACATGCTTAAGTTGTTTTGTTGTGTGGTCTAACTAATCCGGCAAAAGTGCAGCATTACAAAATGTGCTATATTGTGGTCAGTTTTTAATATTACAATTTTCTAGACACAGTATTCAGAAAGAAGGCTCAATTAATAGCAAAACTGGACCAGGATTCTCCAAAAATAATCGCACATAGTTTAATAATGAGTTTCATCATTAAGCCCTCTCAATGTGTTAATTATTTTGAGTTACTGACACTCAAACAGTTAAAATAACAATTTGCATTCACATGACTAATGCAACAAAATAAAGTTAGAATATTTAAAATTAACTTGACCACTTTCACAAACAGCCTAAATTTGATTTAAAATTATGTTTTTTTTAACGTTTTATGCTATTGAGAATAATACATTTAAAATGTGTTCCTTTGAATTCTATTTGCTTTCATTGATTGTTAATTTCCTTGCATAACAGTTCCCTCCCTCTTCAATTGTTCAGTGCTAGCTTCATTGATACCTGGCCTGATATTCAGGGTAATATGCAGAGATTAGCCAAAGGATTTATAGAACAGCTTTGAACCTGACATATACGCACCAGTAGTTATAACAACTTCAACATCCTGATTATTGCTGTTGGCTATTTTAAGGTGTTCTTTCTTTACAGTGTATTCAGTGCCTCCAATCTGTTGCTCCGTAAGTGGTCTTTCCTTTTCATCTGTGTAGCAGCTCTTGACGTCAGTCTGTAAAACAAGATGCAAATACATTAAGCTTCTAAAACATGACTCATACAATAATTATTAGTTGCAATGTTTTTCACTTTTTCACTTAAGCAGTATCAAAATATATGCACTTTCAATTTTAACATATCAGCTGGAATAATTAACCTAGAAAAGCTCAGATTTTTAGTGTTTTAGTACTACTCTTGAGGTGTCAGTCAAAGGCTTGGTCTAAGTATGGTGGACTGCTCATCCCGACCCTTGTTGGGCTCAAAGAACGCCAACTTGATCCATCTATGAATCCCCCAACTCCCAACTTGAGAATCCAGGTCAGAACCCTCAAGGAGGAAGGAGAACAAGGTATGCGGTCAGTGTGAGGCTTGACACAGGGAAGAGGATGCCCCTACCTTGCATAGTCTGTGGAGCTGAACAAATAAGGCACTTCTCATAATTGGACATGAGACACAAGCTCAGGCTTGACCACCCTATAGCTGGCCACCTTTGATGAGGGTGTTGAAAGGCTGAAATACCCTATAACTCAAAGGCACACTACTGATGACGTGCCCCGAAATGTACATCCTTTCCATGTCTGAGGTACAGCTCCCATCCCTCTCAACATTAGCACAAAGGACAATGTAACATCATGTCCCATGTTTTATGATTCTATATGCACATTTCCTGAATTTTCTTGTAGCATCTTATTAAAGAAGCTTAGAAATAAAGATGTGTTATTTTTATATTCCTGCAAAAACAACAAAGTTAAAGGCAGCAAAAGACTTTCACACAGTAGCGTGTGTATTAAAGTCTCTGGATATTTAACTTGAAATAGTAAAATTGAAGATGTGATATTAAACTTGTGAGTCTACAAAAATCTCAGGTAAGATTTCTTAAGTATTACAAAATCATTTCTCAGACAGTGTAGACATGGAAGATCACATTTTGATTGGTATCTCATTAGCTAGCAACATTAGCTACACCATCACCATGCATAAGATAAAATAACATGGTAGTAAGTCACTAAAATACATACATAGTGGAACAGATCAATATTAAATTAGCAGATACCTGTAGATATTTATCTAGCTTGGTGCCAAAGGCCTCCAAAAGGTGAAGGGGAATGTGCTTCCATTCTCATTTTGATGAATACCTGACTTATACACCAATCAGCCATAACATTATGTCCACTGGCAGGAGATGTGGTAGTAATATGGGTTACTTCATTACAATGGCACCTTCCACTAGTTGGATGTATTAAGCAGCAAGTGAACATTTAGTCCTTGAAGCTGATGAGTTGGAAGCATCAAAATGAGTAACATAAGGAACTGAGCGACTTTGCCAAAGTTCCATATTGTAACATTGATGACTGGGTCAGAGCATCTCTAGCTGCAGGCGTTGATTGTGTTCATGGTCTGCAGTGGTTAGTACTCACCAAAAACAGACTAAGGAAGGACAATTGATTGTCTGTGGAACATACTGGATAAACAATTCCAATCCCTCCCATTTCACAACTTCCAGGACTTCATGGATCTTCTGCTAATGTCTTGGTCCAGATACCACAGTACACATTTAGAGGTCTGGTGCAGTCCTGGCCTTGGCTCACAGCTGATTTTGTGGAAAAAGGGGAACCTACACAATATTAGACAGATGGTAATAATGTTCTGCTCCCATAGATGCTGGATTGGTTGAGATCCGGTTGGTCTTTAGACAACTTTTGGCAGGTACTAATCACTTTACATTGGGCATGAACAAGAAGATCTGAAGATGCTCTGACCCAGTGGTTTGGACATCATAATTTCATCCATTTTGCTGTTTCTAACACATCAACTTCAAGGACTAAATGTCCACTCCCTACCAAATATATTGACCCACTGACAGGTCCCATTGGAATGATATCAAAATTAATAACACTTTACCAACCAGTGGTCAGTGTTATAGCTGATCAGTGCACATCTTACCAGTTGCATTGTGTCAGATGTGCTTTTGTTACCCATCAACCCGAGGGGAATTGTAATTGTTTGGTTGTCTGTCTGTCCGTTTGTCTGTCTGTCCATTCAACCACGTAACAACATCTGAGGAATCTGAAGAATGCATTGAGATATCTGCACCAAATTTATACTGTGGATGCATCTTGACATGGAGCATAAGCCTATTGAAAAAAGCTCCATTCTTACCAAGGGGTGTTAGTGTGCAGCACATTATGTTTCTCAATCTACTATAGATTACCCACGACCAGTGGCGGCTGGTGAAAGTATTTTTTGATGGGGCACAGTATGCAGGTCAGTTTTTGGAAGCACTATAACCACATATCACCACTAGGATACACAAAATCACATGCACCACTATTTCAAAATATTAATATAAATTAAAATAAAAACACAGTATGTGTTTTTAGTAATTTAGTTCTTATGTATAAGGTCAATAAGTCACAAAACTCAGAGCAAATCAGTATAACACAGAAATCATAGCTACATCATGTTGCATGATAATCACATAATGCCTAAGTTATTATATGTTTTTGAACTGTATAATTCTAACATCATGTAAGGTCTTGTATTGATGATGGACCACTGTGTAAAGTCCTCTCTCTTGTATTGAAGGGGGGGGTCTATAGAGTATGCGCCATTTATAACTAAGTCTATGGGGTTCTCGAGCGGCACCCCAAACAGGAAACATGTCAGTTGATTTTTCACTAAACCAGGTGTTCCCAAACTTTTCCACACCAAGGCCCCCCAAAATTCTGGCTGGGGCCCTCCTTTGCAAACCCATCAATAATACTATAAAATATCTCAAGAAACATTGACTTTTAGAATGTGTTTTCTTACTTTTATTCACTATCCAAAAATTATTTAATTTGTTTAGCATATGAATATTAGCTAACATGTTTTTTTCTCACCTTTCCTCCAATTTTCTGGGGATGTCCTAGTGCCCCCTGGCAGCCCTCACTTTAAAAACCACTGCACTAAATGACTGAAAATATATTAAACTACACTTGAATGAAGATTATACGTAGCACTCACAGGCTGTATCATTTATGTAAATATTCATGTTTTCGTCAAATTATTTTATGTGATTCCTGTTGTCTTCTTCGTATGATACAGGTGGGGCAGCACCCTCTACTGGCAAGACACCACTGCCCACGAGCAAAATCATGGTACAGAATGCACACAAAATGGTCCAAACAGTTCACATTCTGTGAAATTTTGATGTGTCTCAAAGTATTAATACAATACTGTTGTGTTCTCAGTTACTACTCCACAGCCTAGGGGTCACTGTAGGAATGTCAGGTTGTATTGACTGTGTGCTGTATGTAAGAAGAAGAAGAAGAGTTAAGAAGTAAACCAGTTAAGCTCAAGTCTGAGTCTGCCGTTTTCATTCATCTGCTAAATAATACTACTGCTGCTGATTACAAGCCCACAACAAATACCTACCTTTTCCCAGTCTTTTTCACTTCTCACTTCCTTGATATTCCACACAACATCTGGACAGCTTTCTTGCCCTGAACAGTCCATCTTAATTTTGATATCATTGTTGAATGATGCTGAGTTACAGCCTTGAAAACATGTGAGGCTACAGAAAAATAAACAGAAAGATCATCAAGAAAATCATATAAGCATCTATTCCTTGAGGATAACAAGTATTTTATATTGTTCTCCATTGATTCAAAATGTAAAATTAACCATTAAACCTGAGTGACAACTACATGCTCCTTTTCAAAACTGTACACATTCCTAAATATTTTTTAGAATTTAAACATGGATGTTAAATTATTTCCTTGGTACATTTCTACAATTAAAAACTGTTAAATCGTGCTGATCAAACATATCAAAGGGATCACATAAACTGAAAAGTACCTTAACCAATCAGGACTATTAGGCTTAGGACTCAGGATTACACACATGGAAGCACTTTTTTTCTTGTTTCCATTCTCAGTGCAATCATACTTATTATAATGAAATGGCAGTGGTAGGCACTCTGTCGTAATGGTGTAGATTTCTCCCTCCTCACTGACTGGGCATTCGCAACCAGCTGTGAATCAAGAAACAACTATTGTTATTTTACTTTTATCCCTACTTTCAGTATTGTGTCAAACATCTCATGAGATGAGAGTGGGTCAATTATCTTATCTTACAATATCTAATTGTATTCTATATGCTTTGCATGCCTGTACAAAGCTCTTGTAACAAAGAACTGAATTTCTGAAGCTGTCTTCTGAGCCACCAGACTCCTTTGGCAAAAAAAGGAATTTTAACTCCAACAGGATACGGAGTTGTTAGTTTGTTATGCAGGGTACACACGTAAGGATTTTCTAAATCTGAAGATATTTTTTATCTGTTACAGAACCCACACACCACACAAAATCAGGCATTGAAGAGTTTTGATCATACTGTCTCAATCTCAATACGGCACACCACAAACATAACGATTCTGTCCCTCCACCGATCTAGAATCAAGTCCCCCAAGCCAGAAACCTTGTGTGATCAAACGTGATCTAAAACGAAGAAGAAACATAGCAACAACCGGAAAACACAACACGCAACATGGAAGAGGAACTCCATGAACACGGACTTTAGTCTACTGAGCAAGCTAGAGGTGAGTTGCTCTCAAATTAAGCTAATGGCTGGCGTTATTAGCCTAGTAAGACTAATACCTAAATGTAACTTAGCTAAATAAATCTGGCAGCCATCAAGAAAGAGACATTGTGCCTGGTTAATTGTGTTAAAGCTGTTCATTTGTATTATGTTAACATAAAGCTCACATAGCAGGCTTCCAGGGGCTGCTGATAATGACCGCAGAGGAGTTCGAGTACGTTCTCAACAAAGTAGCCCCAATGATAACAAAAAACGATACAAGATGTAGATTACCCCTCACTGTCAAGGAGAGACTGGCTTTAACTCTCCGCTACTTGGCAACAGGTTCGCAGCTCAAGATATGAAGCTGTTATGTTCTTCACACACACACACACACACACACACACACACACACTTGGTGGTGCAGAAACTAATAGTTAGCTGATTCTTTCTTTCTTTCTTTCTTTTTTTCTTTCTTTCTTTCAGAGAATCGTTTGCATCCCTGAGTTTCCAATTCAGGGTTGGTGAATCCACAGTCTCCTTGATTGTTGTGGAAACATGCAAAGCCCTGCACCAGACACTTCGAGATGAACATCTGAAGGTAAGCTTGTTTATCTGTAGTCATCTACTTGTATATTTGAATAAATATGTCTTTGCATTAGAATCACCGTATCTGTGTCAGCACTGCATTTAATGATAGGAATGTATTCTGTTCAGTTAATGGTTTTGTATGTCTGTGTAATGTTATAAATTTTTAGGACTACAGATGGAAATTAGCTTATTGCTAAATCTGGTTAACACATCTTTTAATTTTTTCTAAAAGTGACCAATGTATGTGCAAACAGTCCTTTTTTAAATTAATAAAATAAAAAAAAAACACCACTACTAGTCTAGGTTACTGTGGAAGCTGCAGCTGTTTAGAAGACTCATTGGCACTCATGTAAGTAACTTGTTATTTCAGACACCCACTACAGTTGAAGAATGGTTGAAGATCGCCAAGACTTCGATTACAAATGGCAGTCTAACCACTGCCTAGGCACGATAGATGGAAAACACATAAATATACTGCCACCAGCACACCGCGGGAGCACCTTTCAAAATAATAAAAGACGTTTCTCTGTGCTGATGATGGCTGTTGTCAATGCGAGGTATGTTCAGGTGAGCAGGTTTTATGTTCTGTATATTTCTCTATTTCTATATATTTCTTTTTTGTTATCTGTATAGCATTTTGGTTCAGCTGCAGCTGTTGTATCTGCTGTAAATAGGCTATATTTTAATAAAAGTGTCTTGACTTGACAGGTACATCAGTGTGGGAGCACAGGGCAGAGCATCTGATGCAGGAGTGTTTGCAGAGTCAGATTTTAAGCAAGCACTTGAGAGTGGTCTCCTCAACCTCCGTGCAGCGGATCTGCTCCCAGGCTCTGACATCCAAGCCCCTTATATGTTCCTTGGAGATGATGCCTACCCTCTGCGCCCTGACCTTATGAAACTGTACATGTACCGCCACATGGACTATCAACAGAGAGACTTCAATTACAGATTTTTGCGTGCGTGCAGAGTGGTGGAAAATGGTTTCAGAATATGGGCAAACAGGTGGAGAGTATTCCTCACCACTATAATGCTGAACCTTGACAAAGTGCGGAAGATGGCTTTTGCTACTGTGTGTTTCCACAACTACTTACGTAAGTTGAGGTCTGACACATACACACCTCCAGGGCTGGCTGACAAGATACCCCTTTTCCACCAAAAAGAATCTGGTGCTAGTTCAGTGCTGGTGATTAAGCCAGTGCTTAATTGATTCCAAACTGGTGCCTCCAAAGAACCAAGCCAAGTCAGAGCCATGTCATTATGTCAGTGTAAAACATGGTCATGTGACTGAGTATGGGTCTGGTATGGGAGATGCTCGCTCAGAAGCACAATAATAAACATATTGGATTCTTTTCATCCAAGTTGTCTTTTCTGGTCCCTGTAGTCCATCTTTAACTTCTCCAGTTTGTTCAGAAGCTGGTCCAGGGTCCGGTTGAAGCCGGCAACAGCCATCTCTCTTTGTATCTTTTCGAACACCAACTTTGTGTGAGAGGTCCCCTCCAACTTGTCTTGGACTTCGGATGAAGGCCACAGTGCCAGAAATCATTGGGTCTCCTCCTCAATCCACTGCTGCTTGTTTTTAGTGGCCATAATTCTTTCTCTTTTCAGACTAAAAACCCACTGGTTATAGTTTTAAAAATGGCGCTGTTCCTGTTTTGGTCTGTAACCCCCGCCCACCGATGAGACAGGGGGTCATCATTTCTTAGCTCTGGCCCCTGATTAGCCCAGCTCGAAGTTGGTGTTTGCCTGGAACCTGTTTGGAACTGGTTTGGCTGGTGCTTAGGTGGTGGAAAAACAAAGAACCAGTGCTAAGTCAGGCACTGGTTCTGAACCAGCCCTGGGACCTGTTTGGTGGAAAAGGGGTAACAGAAGATCAAAACCACAGGCTTGTGGAGAGTACCTGGAGAGTTAATGGCCTGGGAGCCATGCTCCCTCTTCAACCAGGAAGATGCGGCAACAGCTCCATGGCTTGCCAAAGCACTGAGAGACAACCTGAAGAGCTACTTTGTTACACCAGCAGGCCAGGTTCCCTGGCAGGATAACTACATATAGACTTTTTGGAGCAACAATGAAAAATACAGGGGACTATGTTTGTTTAGAAATACTTCGACTAATAAAACATTTTTTTTAGTATACAGTCTTATGCAAAAGTTTGGCACCCCTTTAAAAACAGCATTTTCCGGTGATTTTTTTTCTTCTTGTGATTCAGTGAATGAACCAACAGTCTGACCACTTAATTCTTTGTGAATAAAGAAAAACATGAAAAACACAGGTCGATTTGTCTTGTCATCAAATGCCATGTAAACATTTTCCCATAAATCTTCAAAAAGTAAACATAGACAATATTGTCAAGTCTAAATTTTGTGTGTGTGTGTGTATACATATATATATATATATAGTAGAGACCAACCGATATGGTATTTTCAGGGCCGATGCCGATACCGATATTAGGGGTTAAAAAAAACGATATCCGATATATCGGCCGATATCCAATATAATGGCCGATAACCAATATATTGGCCAATATATGAAGTAAGAACATTGACATACAGGGGCGGCTGTGGCTCAGTTGGTACAGCGGATTGTTGAATGACCAAAGGGTTGGTGGTTTGAATCCTGGTGAAATATCTTTGGGTAAGACACTGAACCCTAAATGTCTCACAGTGGAGACTGGCAGGGCCTTGGATGGCAGCAGCCGCCCACTGGTGAATGAGAGGCAGTGTAAAGTGCTTCCGGCACCATGAAGGTGTGGAAAAGCGCTATATAAGTGCAGTCCGTTTACCATCTACACAGGATATATACTGTACATAAACAAAATTTCATATAATACCAAAACTATGATTCAAAACTAAGACGCAGAACACTACTAAATTAAAATAATTAGCATAGAATTTGATACTATAGTTGACCATTTTAAAATAAAAACAAGTGTCTGCATT
>JAPQRQ010036432.1:0-12019 GCA_037367365.1 Apogon talboti | reverse complement strand
GTTCATTCATAGTTTTGATGCCTTCAGTGAGAATCTACAATGGAAATAGTCATGAAAATAAAGGAAACACATTGAATAAGAAGGTGTGTCCAAACTTTTGGAAAACTTTTGGCCTGTACCGGCCTGGCTGGTAGTAAAGGTAAAGTGGCCACCAAAACGGAACGCTGCACACTGCACGCAGGTGGAAGACCCTGTGCTGGCACACAGGATGGTGTAAAACATAAAAGACTTTGGAAGAAACCAAGGTGTATCTGTAAAGAGGCAAACACAGCAGCAAAAGCTGTCAATCCATCTATCAAGTTAACATGTGAATTTTGTGTGTGTGCTGTAAATAGATTAAGCCACATAAGTACTGTAGTTTTCACTGTTCGATGCAAAGCAAGGAAAAGAAAACTTGTAAACCCAATGGTCATCATTTGCACATACTATAATTTTGATGATTTGGTGATCATCTCGTACAAGGAGATGCTGAACTGAGTCTTCTGACAGCGCAGCAGAGGCAGGCCTTTTGGTTATCTTCTCTGACAATCCCTGTCATTGCATTTACAATCCTTTTTGCTTCTACGTGGGGAACAAAAGAACAAATACCAAGGTGCTCACCAAACTAGTTGTGGACAACACACTGAACTTTGCTCTAGAGTCAGAAGGTGAGTAATCCAGACCATATCATCATCTTTATCTGTTGAGTAGGACTGAGCTTCATGGCCAAAAATATTTTGATGATGGTTTATTACCATTATTGCTTTATCCCCCAGCCCAACTTTGAGCTTTACATTGTACCTTAGTTTGTGATATTGCTATTTCACGTCGCGTACTTTCTTAATGTTTATGTGTTAGTGCATTTATGGTGTCCCATCTGAGTTCAGAGGTACAAGGGTTCTGGCTGTTTTGACTCGGGTGCAATTTTCCAACTCATCTAGTATTATACTCCATGTTGCCGCAAGAAGGCGCTGTGGCTGGGGAGGGGGAACGTGTAGAAGGCTATGCACTTCATTATCAATTTTAATTCTGTCCTTTTAACTTATTGCTTTTATTTTTTCATATCTATTTATCTCTTGTATATATTGATGTATGTTTATTTATTCTATCTTTTTGGTATCTCTGTCTCTGTTTATCTATCTACCTATTTTACAATTTGTGTCTTGCTTGGATATCATGGAAACTTACCATTTTGAAATTCCTTTTGACTCAAACTATTACAAATATGACAAAAATGCACCGGATTTCCCATGTCTTAGACAGCATCTCCTTCTGCTCAGTGATACTGAATCTAATATGTCATCATACTGGTGCACACTGCAGCCTTTTGTAATTATGTAATTGCAAAGGTTGACACAGACGGTCACCACAGGGTCCTTATGGGTCACCATATGCTATTTTCAGTGGAGGTTCAATGCTGCATGTCTAATGTTCTGTACTAGAACATGCCCTGCTCCCTCTCTATCGATTATCTTACTTTACCTGTATATCCATAATAGTTCACCCGGACACGCCAGGGGCCACCCCACACCCCAGGTCTCTCTAGCACCCATCGGCTAACTTCACTGGGCAACATCAGAAACTAACTACACATCACAAACTAAAACTAGGGTTTGGGATGAGCCCCCATCGTTATGTTACAGCTGGCTCAAGAATTCAACATAATAAGAGACACAGGCCCATAAGTAGCAGTGAATTAAATGAAGTTCATTGAAATAATAGGAACATTAACCTAACCCAACAAAGACAAACTGCTGGATTCAAGCACCAACGGGTGCTGCTGGAGGTGGCTGCCACTGAGGCTGGAGGAGAGAGACTGTGTGACACAAAGGGTCTTCTTAAATAACCTCTACCATCAGGCTGGTACAGGTGAACACACAGGAACCAACCAGGAAACAGCCAAAATAAATCTGGATGTAACACACTGTCGGTACCATTCAATTAACGGTACATTCGTAGCTCAAATTAAACCGTTTTAGAAGTTCAGGGCAGAAAGTTATTATTCTGATGGGCTGTCATTTTCACTGCTTTTTTAGGGTTAGGGTTAGGGTTAGGGTTAGGGTTAGTCAATATGGTTCAGTCAATAGTGAAAACTCTTGACTCAAAGACAAATATTTAATCCACATCCCAGTTGATTTTCACAAGAATATCACAGATTAAAATCAAATAGACTAGACTACCAGTGAAAAGGCAAACAGTACCAGAGGATAAATGTAAACCATTGGTGAGTAGATCATTTTACTGTGGTCTGAGTAGAGAGAACATAAAATATCTATAAGCACCCGAATGCACATCATACACATCATCTACAGTAGATAGGATTCTCAATTTTATCAGGAACGCTCAACATTTTGTCTCTCTTTATCTGTTTACCTCCTTGGAGGTATTTGTTTATTTCTCTAAGTTACAAAACACATGGAAAAATGTAAAGCACTAAGAACTGAACTGAAGAAGTCTCTTGGACGAGAGACGAAATGTATTCAAAAGAGTGAAACCAGTCCAGTTGAACCGAGAATAACTACCAAGAAGGAGGATGACCTGGGCAAATGAGAACCTACACGGATGTAAAGGACTAAGGTTATCAGTTCAGTGTTAAACACAACTGAAAGCACTGCAGGTTATTTCAGGTGTCCATGGACTGTTTTTAAACAGTTCTTTTTTTTAACCACGTGATGGCAGCAAAAGACTACTAAACTAAGTGTGTACAGCGACTACAGTTACTCAAAATTGCTTGAGAAACCTGTTGTTTTTTTTCCAGTTTGTTTTGGTTTATTTTTGGTGATTTTTTAAATGGGGTGGAACAAGGAGGTCATAAATATAACATAAATGCACTAAAGCTGCTGTCTCTAAACATAGGCTCAGGACCAAAATTTAATCACAGAATATTTTTTTACTTTCCTCAACTATGTAAATTCAGGATTCTTGCATGTAATGGTGTATTTCTACACTGTGGTATTTGTACATTTAATGAAGTTCTTTACTGACTGATCTGATGGATGATAAAATAAACTTTTTGCATACATGCACTTTATCTGCCAATAAAAGCTATTTTTATTTATTTGTCTGTTTTTAGTAGTTATTATATAGTTATAGTTGTTCTTCGGAAACACATGGGGAAAATAATCTAAAAGAAAAAAAAACTTAAGCAGCAAAGCTTGTGAAAATAAAATTTGTGTCACTTCCAAAACTTGTATCCATGACTGTATATCTGAACATGAAGCAACTTGAGTTAAGTCACTTTTTTCAACTTATTACACTGATGGAAGACTTGATGTAGACTTGATGTTGACAGGACAAGTCATCCAGCTCAGAAACATAGTGAGAAGTCATGTTACTTCACCATGTTTCATTAAAAGACAGCATCCTAAGTATAATCCATATAAAATGACCCTGTCAGTGTTCTACTGTTCTATCTGATGTTTTAGATTAATTTTACTGCTGCATTCATGTGTTGTTTTATTTGCTCTTATTAGTAAACCTGGTCCAAAACAACTTAAAACACAACACTTACTGTACGTATCTGTGCATAAAACTAACAGGAAAGAAATGATCATTTTTCAGGTTTATGGGATGCTTTAATTTCAGACTTCTAGTCTCCATTATTACCAATTAAGAAGATTTGCAATTTTAGGTTAGAAATTAAAGACCTAGAACAATTTTTTGTGGCAATTTTCACATGATTTTTTTTTCCATATTTATCCCAAGTGATTTAATACAAAATACTATAATATCTTCTGCATTTTGTATTTTTCAGTGGAAATCAGGTATTTTTCTATATTTAACTTACTGAAATTTCAGTATAATTTAAAGATTATTATATCAAAACAGAGAAAAGTGAAGAAAACATTACTTTTTCAGCAAAACATATCATTAACTGAACATAAAAAAACATGCAACCTCTACAGCCACTGTCAGTTGTCAAACTACATGGGTTTTACTAGTGAATCAATGTTGCAGAGGTTGATGGTGTTTCCACGTTCACTAAGAAGCCTGTGAACATCCACATGGGTCATATTTAATGCCACTGAGAAACTGAGAAACTGCATTTTACCTGAATTATTTCAATGTATTGACAGGATTAGTGGTTAAAAAGTTATTAAACATTTTAGGTCAGTAGATGCTTTTGGTCTTTGAGGGTTAAGACTCGAGACTGAACTTGTTAAAATCCTCTTCTCTGTTACTGTTTGACTTAGAAGATGAAGATGTGTGTGGTGTTTTACACAGACTGCATATACTGTATTTTGTATATACGTTTCTTATTTGATGATAAAAACGGGCAAGATTCACAGTTTCAGTGGGAGGCGTCTAATCTGCCATTTTTTAATACAGTTCAAACAGCTACAATATCAACCAGTGGTAAAATTAGTCCATATACAAGTCAAAGCAAAATGTCCTTCAAGTTATTTGTTGCTCAGTGTGTCATATTTGACTGTAGCGGTGTTTCATACTGCAGTACTCAAACGCTGACAAACAAACAAGAGCTGATGCAGTTGAGAGAGGAGAATGAAAATGTGAAAAACAAGATGAGCTCCTAAAGAGGAAAGAGCTTTGACCTTACTCCCCACCATATACACTGTTAGGTTCAAAGAGATAATGGAACAAAACGGAAGGGTGACTGTGCAAAAAAAGAGGCGTGGTTTTCTCATCACCAGCAAACAGCAGTTGTTTAATATCTTCAGGCCCTTTTTGTCTCAGGAGGGATTTCCTTGAGCATGCAGTACTTTGAGGACTTGTGAGATGTATTTCTTGGTGTGTGCAGTCCACATATTCTTTTAATACTTGGAAGCTATCATAAATACTTTTAAAAAACTGACCTATTTTAATCTATAACACTACTCTTTTATCAGATCTCTCCATTGTATTGATATCTTTACATGAAACCACTACAATATAAGTTTAATACATTATCAAAATCCCGTATCAGTTCTGAGTAATGGGTATATTTGCTTGCTTTTATATATCTGTAACAGTGTCTCTGTGCAAAGTGGACACTTTAATGTGGCATCGGACTAATATGGCATCGCTTTTTTATTGCTTCTGTCTTGTGCTCCACTCTTCTGCTCTGCTTCATTACGGCGTTCCCATCAATAAGTAGAAGGTGAGGGCTACTATGAGCAGTAAGCAGAGGGGAGAGTTAAAGGTCTGGTAAGCTGTGGAAGGCATAAAGATGTCCTCGTACTTGTAAATACTGATCATGCGGTCGCTGACGGGCGGACTGTCGATGTCATGCCTCGTGATCGAACCTGTCGGAAAAGATCGAGACACTTTACAAAACAATAGCGATGATAAAAAACCATACATGAGTTGTTGGATATGATGCTAGGATGCACACCTTGTATGGCAGGCCCCCATGCAAACAGGTAATACCACGACAGGTGTAAATCCACCAGGGTCTCCTCTCTGGGTACGTATAACGGCCGCTTGAAGCGGCAGGTCACCCGGTTGTTCTCAAATATACCCTCTTCGTCACGGGCTGGGTTCCGTTTGATCTCCTTAGCCCATTGGCCAACGTTGTAGAAGTGATGGATCCGCACACGCCCGTTATCGTCATGGACACAGCCCATGACGTCATCCCCTCCCTGAGAGAAAAAGAAATGGGCAATCCTAAATCCATCATTTTTGTCTGATCTGCATAAATATTCAAATACATTCTGATCCAATACTGTATTGACACTCACTGCACTACAAGTATTGTTACTTTTATCTGCTTGCACTAAAAGCTGCATTCATATTGCACTTATTGCACATATTCATATTCTTTATATACTTTAAATACTATATTATATATTATGCCATACGCAAAGTTGATTCTACCACTGTATATTTATATCACAATGTTGTACTGCTTTGCAGTTTTGGTTAGATACAATCTGCATTTCATTGCCTTGTATTTATGACACGCGCAAAGACAATAAAATGTAATGTAATCTAATGTAATGTAATGTAAAGTAATCTAATCTAATCCAAACATTCACTGATTAAACAACTTTACTGTTACACATTGTGCAAACGTGGATAAATAGACTACTAATAGAGTAACTGTGACAGGCAAGATATTGTGTTTTAACCTCCTAAGACCCAGGAGCCCCACAGGATTTTGAGTTTTGGCTTTTTTAAATTAAATAATTGCTTATATTGGAAACATCATGATGCAACAGTTTTTTCAGAAGCATTCTTAAAAATGTTTATGGAATGTCATTTGCGGTGGACAGTTGTTTCTTTTTTTGGTTTTTTTGTCTAAAGCTGTGAATGTCTTGTCCTCATACGTGGACAGTGGGTCCTAGGAGGTTAATGTACACTGGTTTGTTTCATTCACATTTGAGAGTAAACATATTTTTTACCCTTTCATTTATTGCAAACATTTTAATGAATAAATATGACTATATGGAGAATATAACTTTTCCTAAACTGGACAATGTTATTATTAAGTTATTATTATAATAACTTATGACAGCAGAATGGACATGACTAATTATGAATAAGTATTTTTTCATCCTCAGATTATTTCATTTATTTAATTTTAAGTCACCTCAAAGAAGGGACAATATCTAAAGTGATGAAATAAATGATTTATCCCATCAATTATCATGTTACCAAGATAAAGAAACTGGAAGACTGTAATCACTAGTAATGCCCCACTTCCCAATATTCATTATATAAAAAATATCTCATATTTTTTGTGTATGTTTTTTTCAGAAATAATAGTGACATCATTTATTCAAACTGGCACTTAAAGGGTTAAAATTCTGAAAACTATCAAACATTTGGTAGTTTTGACCAGAGCTGATGTGGTTTAACAGATTTATTTAACAGAACAAGTGTTGATATGTAATAATTTTACAGCAGTTTTTGGCGTGTCCATTTTTGGCTCGGGGAGCATCAGAGGACACAAAAAGTGTCAGTAGCATCTAATAGACTTGTAATAGAAAATGACATTACATTGAATAAATATGTTGAAAAAAGAAACATTCTTGCTGAAATTCTTGCTATAAGCTGTAACACAGCCATAATAATCATCAAAAAAAATTTTTTTAAAAAGCCTAAATGGGGTCCCTAAGAGTGTCATTCAGTTGATTTGATTGTTTAACTGGTAGGCGATTCATTGCATAACATTTTCCATTTGAATGACTAGTTATTCTCGACGTTTTCCTGTTTTATTATAAGGCTATATTACTTTGCTGTACTGAGGATTTCATCTTAATGTTAAAGTTTAAATAAAGTTTGACTGCGTTACATACAGGGCATCTTAGGGTAACACTGGTGCAAATTTAGAGTTATATGTACTCATATATTCTGTTTAAAATCCTTGAAAAAATGCCTCAAATTATCATTAGAACATTGAGAATGAATAAAAACATAGTCATAGAGACTTAATCTAATTGGAGCCATAAGCTAACATCATTCAGTCACTCTGAATCTATTTGACCACTAGAGGGAGTAGTGAGTCTTGTATGGCCAAGTTAACGATGAGAACCAGTACGAAAAAACTTTCAGAGTCAAAGAAAGTAACGAAGTGTTAAATATATAAGAAACTATAGGTAAAATCTGACCTTGTTTGGTCAACACAACTATTGACAACACAAACAAGGCAAACAGAGGTGATTTGGTGGCTATATTGTGTCTAAAAACAGAGCTAAGCTTGCAGAGCTATAATGTAAACTATCAGCTAACGCAGCACATGAAAACTATGAGACATAGTGTGATTTTGACCAACTGAGGTTATGTTTAATAGAAAAAACTTGATGATGCCATGATACAGATGTGTGTAAACAATGTGCTATATACTTTATTCAGTCAGTGATACAGTCTGTGAAGATGTAGTGTTAATTTGCTGGTGGTTTTGGTAACTGTGAGGTCTGGTATATGTTGAGTCTGGAATATTACATGATGCTGACACATACATTTTTTAATGGACTGAATATTCAAATTAATAATTACTAATACAATGAGAGAAAGAAACAACAGCGCACAAACATGTTCTGCTATGTACCACTGTTGCCATCTGAACGCCTTAACTGACTGTTACTGAGATTGTTCGGCTCCTCACCATTTTCTTGTCAGAGGAGAACCCTACAGCCACCCAGCCATCTGTGTCTGCACTCATCTCGTACTCCACATCTGTTCCAATGCGACGATAACTTAGAAAGTAGTCACACGTCTCTGCGTCACAGCCTGGCTTTCCATACCTGAAACAGGGAAAATATAAGGAGAAATAACATGAGATGTTCAATAGTGCTTGTTGACTGTACGGCTATAATGAAGCTACTTTAACCCTTAAAGACCCAGTGCCACTTTTATGGCAGTTCCCAAATGAATTTTTCTCTCTATTTAACCTTTCTTAAGTGATTTAGCACCAGTTATTATAATACTATTCCCTATATCTTGTGTTTTTTTCAGTGAAAATCATATATTTTTCGATATTAAATTTACTGATCATGTAGTTGTTCATTTAAGCTTAGATTAAAGTTCAGGGTTATCATATCAAGAACAGAGAAAACTGAAGAAAAAGTGACTTTTCCAGTAAAACATATCATTAACTGAACATAAACCAAGTCTCTCTATCCACTGTCATTGATCCAGCTCCATGGTTTTTACTGGTGAATCAATGTTTTAGAAGATGACGGTGTTTCCATGTTCACTATGGAGCCTCTGAATGTCCAAATGGGTCATATCTGATGACCATGAAAAGATGACAAACTGTATTTTAGACCCATTATTTACATGTATTGATAAGGATTAGTGAATCAACAGGGATTGAACAGTTTAGATCAGGTGTTGATTTCGGTCACCGGTGGATGTTTGGGTCTCTGTGGGTTAAAGAATGGATGGTGAAGTATCCCTGAATTCAGCTCAAGCATCTGGGATGAAGGAGCCTCAGGCAATACAGCTCTGTTTGCAGAAAGTGGGAGTCCTTCTCTAACCTGATGCAGCCTTTGGTTATTCCACAGTCGCTGACTTTTATCTTGGCGAAGGGATCCACTGGTGGGGCGGTGGGAAATGGATAGCCTGAAAAATAAAACATTAGCACTCTGTTAGCTCCTGTCAAGGCAGCTGACTGTCTGTGGTGAACGCAGTGAAAGGGCCCACTACAGGGCGGCCATCTGCACACAGGGACGGGGAGGAGGTGGGGGTGGACGGCCACCGCAGGGAGCTGTCCTGGGTGCTGAAAGGCCCCACACACAGGACACAGGTTGAGAGCAAACAAAACAAAACAGCAGGCATGTTCAGCTTCCGCTCTCCTTCTGTTCTTGTTTATTTTTTGTTCTACATATGCATGCATTTGTTTACTGCGCACTGCATGTAAACAAAACCACCAGCTGTGACATTTCAGTCCACTCACCGTCATCAGACAGATATCTGGACTCCAGAAACTCGGACGCAAAGGTGCTGTAGGAGTCTTTATGGGGCTCCTGGTGTCCCGGATCTCCGTGCTCTCCGTGGCCGGCCCGGAGTGCTCCCTCATCGGTGGGGCTCGGTGCGACCCCCAGCCATCCGGTGTGCACCAGCAGCACCCACAGCTGCACCGACGCCCGCACGAAAAACATGACCGATAAAGCAAACAAGCAACGACGAACACGACTAAAGCGACCTGGTAACAAATCGCATCCTTATTGTTGGGTGAACCTCGGTGTCTTCGCAGGTATCCATGTCGGTAGAATCATCTCCGCATCCTAATTGCCTGTTTATTCGCTCGGATCGGGAGGATGCGGGGGGGGGGGGGATCAGAGTGGAACGCCGTGGGATTAACAACCTAATCCAATTCTAAATCACCCACAATCGTAATCTATACATCTAATTCACATGCAGGCCTATAATCCTCTTTGAAACCGGACCCTACGTGAGGCCTGCATCTCCTTATATATTATTTCAGTCGGAGTTTTGGTCGGATGAATGGTTTCGTCCAGCCTCCCTCTCCTCTTCCTCCGCACTAACCACCAATGAGGAGCCGCGACGTGCTCACACTAGGTCGATCAACTGGGAATCCACACTGTACGTTCCATTTCCTTTTAGAGGCTTCTAAAACAGTTGACACATGTAAATTTCAACTTTAAGCTTCTACAGTAAAAGCACAAAAAATAGATAAATAAATAAAAACATACAAAATAGGACACGTGGATAAAAATGTTTATATAGTGCACAATGCAACCTAAATTCTTATCATTATTTTTCATTCATTTCATTTCATAAAATTTATCCAGAGTAATGTCCAAAATTCTTAGGTATGAAAATATGTGTACACATTTGTAACACACATATAAAATATTAGAATTAAACAGCTTCTGCAGAGATTTGCTTACTGGAAAATTTGACTGATTCCAATCAAAACAAACAAAGTACGCTAAGAAAAATGCAGAAATCCTTTTGACAATTGCTAAGAAATGTATTGCAATAAAGTGGAAATCAGACACCCACCTTCCAATCAAAATGTAGCTTTGTGAAATCAATGGCTGTGTGCCCCTAGAGAAAATAACTTATTGGATGCAAAAAAGAAGTAGGACTTTTTACAAGATTTGGCAACCATTTTTAAATTATATGGAAAATCTCACCAGGTTGATTAATTTCCTGGTATTCAAGCTGGGCTTGACAGGATCTATGAGTAGTGATGCTACCCATTGTCTCTCTCTGTAGCTTCAATTAGTGCATAATGTATTTTATCTATGTATTTTTTTTTTCATTTTTCTTTTTTGTTGTTTGTCTGTTTGTTTTCATCTTTATCTATTTATGTATTTTTCCACTTTCTTGTGTCCGGTCATTGTGAGTCCATGATTTGACTTGGTCTTGTCAGTCTGTAACTGTACCTTTGTTCTTGAAAAAATCTAAAATAAAATATTAAAAAATAAATTTAAAAAAACAGCTTCTGCAGATACAGTCAGTGTTACTGTGACCTCCATTTGGATTCAGTAAATGTCCAACTTTGTAGTGTTGACTGTCTGGATGTTTTCTTAAATAATGTTGTGTTCTATTACACACCTTCAGCAGAGGTTTTCATAGCCTTTTATCCTTTTCTCTGTCCAGATGATCCCATATGGCTTCTACAATATTCAGATTTATACATGACCACACATATGCATTTCTCAGTCTTTGTGGTAATGTATGTACAACTAGAATATACAGCAAATGTATTAAAACCAAAAAAGTGCTTCAGAGAAAATGAAAGCCTCTGGGACATTATGAAGGTGTGTAACATTTCACACACCTTTTCAAAACATTTCCAAATTGTGCACATATTTCCTGCATACTATTTGTTAGAAGACCTAACAAATAGTATGCAGACTATTGCACAGTACTATTGAAGTAATCAAGCTCAATGATGAGACTAAACACAGATAAATAAAAATGCAGATCATCTATAATTTTCTAATTGCACAATAAGAAAATATCTCCAAGTTAAAAACACCTACAAGAAAGTATGATTTTATGGCTGATTGTATCCTTTTGTTTATGTGTAAATTTTAAATAAAAATCTACTATTTCTTTAATAAGCTGGCAAGTGTATCCTCTAACATGGAGTGTTGCAGAGTTGTTTTTACTGGAAAAACACCCAACTGGAGGATAAACTATTTTAAACTATAAACAGACTATTTTGAATATTTTAATTTTAGATTTTTAGTAATAAAGCACACATTGAATAACATAGACACGCAACAAAAAATATCAGATGAACACAGGTGGGGGACTGTCAAAATATGCAAATTATCAATATTTTCCTTCAATCTACAACAACACAGAGTTCATATATAAAGGAAAAACAATCAGGTGAATACAGCAAAACAACACAACTCATAAACTGCAGTTACACTGTCTCATTAAGTAATGCATGAATGGCTTCCATGACTTTTGCTAATGGTTTTGATGATTTTCAAACCTCTTCCATTTCAGCAGTAAACAACATTTTGTTCGACCCTTTTTAGCCTTGATTATGGCTCACATTTTCTGTGGTGTTTTTTCAGTAAGCTTATGAATGTCACGAAGGTGGAAAAAGAGGAACTCAAATGCATGATGTAGAAGGGAGAAAACAGATTTAATTAACAGGAACAGA
>JAPQRQ010036431.1:0-12020 GCA_037367365.1 Apogon talboti | reverse complement strand
GCCAAAACTCAAAAACCTGTGGGGCTCCTTGGTCTTAGGAGTATATATATATATATATATATATATATATAACTTTATCCACAGCCAATATCTGCTGCAACCTTGTGATATTAATAATAAAAACTTGATAAATAAAATGGTATAGAAAGAGCCTATTGAAGAAATGAAATCTCATTTGCTTTACCTTGAACTATGTTTTTAACTTGTCTTCCTATTAGTTCAAAGAAGAGGTTCTACAACAGTCTACTTAACTATCAGTATAGGTGAACCCATTGAACCCTTTAACATTCAAGTGGGACTGCTCACTGTTGAAAGAATAAGGAGGGGGGACCTGTAGTACTCCATCACTGTGTTGATACTCTGTTGTTGTGATGTCTGGGGTTGTGTGAGACAGAGTGAGGAAGACTGCAGGAGACCCGGTGGTGTCAAAACACATTATTATAGTTCCTGTAAGGAAAACAGCAACTGGACCAGACCTCACAGAGAGCAAGAGAAAACAAAGACTGAGGGAGCAGAGTTGGGAAACACAAGAGACAGGGCTAGACAAGGAGAGAAAGTGATAGAAAAACTGCTTAAGAAATTCTGTGCAATGTTTTTTTCAAACTAATGAGCTCTGATCTACCGCAATATGAGTGAGTCTTTCTGTTGGATTTCCCCGTCTGTTTCCAAGCAGTTTTTGTCAAGATCCAAACAAATGAAAAGTAAGAAACAAAAGCACTTGCAAGTCCCTCTGGATGGCAGTAATGGAAAAGAGAAGTAATCATCTCTGTTGATTATTACCTCAACATGCTCCTCAGATGCCTGCTTCACATAAAACCCACTTTAATCTCATCTGTTAATCTTCTTGGGTTATTTTCGGAAGAGAAGCGCTTTTGTATTGTTCACACCTCTTCATCATATATCAAACCTTTTCACTTATTGTGGCTGATTGTATGAAAACAGATGACCTCATCTGCTCTGGGTTTGAAACAAGCCCTTCATTATTAGTCTACATGTTTCTTAGCCTCTGCACTAAATGATCCATATTTCCGCTAGTTAGTAGATGTCTGAATGGCTTGGAACCCCTTTTAGCTGTCAGTACGCGTTGCCTTTTTGTTTCCTGAATAAAATCCACTCTGCACCACCATCCTCACTGTTTGACCTGGATCCGCAAAGTATGGCTCAATTCATCACCCTGTACTCGGAGATAAGCTAAGTAAGGATGATAGCCAGCCTGTGCCCTGATGCTGGGTGAAAAATCCTGGAGCACATCCTGAGGACTAGTAATCAGGTGTTTCGCATGCTGTCCACTCCACATGCACTCAAACACATGCAGCTTTCCATATCACACTCAACATTTGCCCCGTGTCACCATCAACCTTGGACTGCTGCTGCCAGGCAATTTACCTCCCAAACCATCACTCACACCCATGTACATCCCAGACACACACACACACACACACCCCTCACCGCCAGCCTGACACCTCCACAGCAGCGAGGTGTGGACGCGTGACAGCAAGAGAGGTCATCCAAGTTTTGTCACAGATCGCACTTCTGAAAACTTCATGGAGCCAGGCTTGTGAACCATTACAAGTCCACTGCCTGGGTTAAATTCACAGCACATGGGATCATAGCAAAGCACAGGCAAGTCTGTGACTCAGAACATCATTAACAAACACACCATAGTAAATTCTGCCTTCCCACATGGCATAGCAGAGGGGGCTCTGGTTTTACAGAACACTCAACAAAGCTAATTTGATTGGTTTGGGCCTGAGCTGGCACTTCTATGAGTTAAAACAAAAGGCAAAGTGATGGATTGCCCCAATGTGGTGTTTGTTAAGATTGGGGAGGATTGCTAAATGCCACACTCATTCAGCATTGGACACGGGGCAAACATCAGTAAGGGTGTGCTCTGATTTGGTCATTTGGTATTGTTAACCACTGCCCCTCGAAAAGCCATAAGCCAATGTGTGCCCTCATTCTCTTGTAGCGGCTGCAAATACCCAATGACTAGTAAAAAAAAGTTCCAAAAACTATAGACAGGAAACTGGAAGGTGTTTAGTGCGCCTCAGTAGGCCAAAAACAAACTCCTGGTCTGAGATAGCAGGATGCGGGGCCTCTCTGCGTAGACAGCTGGCCCCATTTGAAAGCACAGGCAAATAGGTCAGCGCCACTGGGCCACAATCAGGATCTTAAAGGCCTTGGTCTGATCAGTCGTCAGTGACCAGTGGGTGTTCGGCCATCGGTCAGTGGGTCGGCCCTTTGGACAAGAGCTTGAAGGAGGGAAGGGGAGAGGGTTAGTGGGTGGATGGGGTGAGAGCCGGAGGACAAGAGCTGAGTTGTGTTGCGAGGGCTGATTATGCGTGCTGCGGGGCCGGTTTCCTGGATGCTGTGTTTGTGTTGGAGCGAGTGGCTCCAGGCAGATGTTGCAAATGAAGGAGGTGCTGTTGTGTGTTGACATTGTGGATCCTTCCAGGATGACATCTGATTGATGTTTCAAAGGGAAATGTTTCCAATGTCTGCGAAACAAATTTCACAATATTGTACCATCCTCACATGTTTTCTATGTGATATCTCTGTTAATTATTTTCTGATAATTCTTAGTTGCCTTGACTTTGGCATCCAGCATCGTGTAATATAAAGCAGACGTACATTTTTTTTTATCATTGTCACGCTTGACTGGTACAGAACACTGTGATCTATCATCTTGAAGAAAACTGTCTGCTTTGCTTTTACTCACTTTCACAGCAGAAGAAAATGGCAAAAAATGAAAAGTGTTTTTTCTTCAGTTTCCAGCTTTCAGTATCTGTGGCACTTTCACAATCAGCCTCCAGCTGTGCCCACCCACACACACTATCCATCTGCAAATGGAGCCACAAAAACACTGCTTCCACAAACATCAGATGACCTTTTACCTTGCCAAAGCCACCTGCATACACAATCAGACACCTACAGACACAAATAAACACTCATCCAAACGTTTACAGGCAAAAGGCAAACTGTGGAATAATATATAACCTTATAAAGCCGGATATGTTTGATTATGAGGCTTTATGATTATGTTTTGTCAGAGAGATAGAGAACAACTGGTGACAAGAGTCCATGGAGATGATTTTTGTGAAGAAAAAAACTAAAAGTTTGGTCAAGATATGTGCAGTTTTTTTAAGCACTTTTACTACAGTATTGTTATTCAGTCATTGAATAGTTTAGATCACAGATGTCAAACTCATTTTAGTTCAGGGGCCACATACTGCCAAATTTCATCTCAAGTCAGGATTCCTATTTTTCGGGGCATTTCTGGGTACGTGCTTCACCCAGGGGCGTGGTTTACGGTTAGGGTTAATTTATAACTTATAAATAATGACTCTTTTTGTCTTTTAGTGCAAAAAAGTAAAAATACATTATGAAAATGCTTACATTTACAAAGTGTCCTTTCACAAAAAATGTGGAAAAACCTGAACATCCATGAGCAACCTGAAATTTCTTAAGAAAAATAAGTACAATTTTAACAAAATTATGCCTCAGCTTATCATTTAAAGTGTACATTACAGCTTACAGATAGCACTGGCTTTAAAAAGGCACAAAACATTTAGAAACAGGCATCTGGAACTGAAAAACATAGCAATTAACTTCAATTCAATTCAGCTTGTCAAGATTCAGCGACTACATTTACTGTCAACGTCTTCTGTGTAATTTTTGCACTTTGCGAATTTGTTCATCGGTATTGAAGTCTTTGGGGACCCTTTTGGTCCGCGGGCCGTACGTTTGACACCGCTGTTTTAGATTTATAATGCGAATGTAAAAGTGCATGACTTATAACGTGTGTTAAATTGAGCCAAACACGCAGCATGTTTTTGCTTGATCACCTTTTAAGTAGTATAAACTCTATTTAGAAAAATCAAGTAGTTGTTAGGGACGTATTTTTGTTTTCCCACTTAAATATAAAACACACAGAGGAACTTGCATTCAAGACATTAAAAGTTGCATCATTGCGCAACTCAGAATCGACTCACAGAGTAAGGATAAATCAGTGGAAATCCTCCCTCCTTTCGCTCCTTGTGACTGGTCGGTGCGTGTGTCAGTCAGGGGGAGGGGTGCACGGCCAATTTCTATATGCCTGTATGTCAATTTAGGTCTCAGATTGCGTTCTCGTGTGTTGCTGTCAGCAGTCAGCAGTCCTCCCTGGACGTCCACGGCGTCGGTCTGGGATTTCAACGTGTTAATGATCAGATCAGACGCTCAGGACGCGCGTCTACCTGCTTTTGCCTTTGGATATTGCTGCCACTTTTACGCATCCACACACTTCAGTCTCGTGGTATTTGCGCTTTGAAGTGACCTGTGCCAGCTGTGACACAGACAGCACGCCTGAGGGAACACTCATCCCCAAACTTTTTAAAGGAGGCTATAAAACTTTGGAGTTAACGTCCAGTAGTGTACACCGTGGTGAGTTCATGCGGCTCCACATTTGACGCAAGTGGGCTGTTTGTCTGGAAAACTTACAGAAGGCTTCAGAAACATGTTCAGCAAATGCTCCGTTGTGTTATTGAACGTCCTTTTTCTGGTGCGGGCGCTTTCTGCTCATGAGTGCACGCCGTGTAATCTACGGACTTGTCCGGTCAAAGCTGCGCACGGCTGTGAGGGTGGCCGGACCTTGGCCAAGGATCCGTGCGGATGCTGCGACCAGTGTACCCGGCTGGAGTGGGAGCCCTGCGGCGGCCAGGACTGGACGCACGGCTACTGCGCCCTGGGGCTGACCTGCGCCTCGGTCAACCAAACAGGAGCCGCCACCAGTCCTGAAATAGGAGTATGTAAAGGTGGGTACTGATGTGCCATGTGGAATGAATGAGTAATATGCTTTTTACAATTAAACTGTGAACATTTTGATCTAAAAAGGAGAAAACTGTTAATGTTTTAGTGAACAGTGCAATAAAAGAAAAGTCAGTGTCTACTTCATTGGAAGACAACCATCCTGTTCTTTAAGTGGCTTCACTATTCATATGTCAGTTAAGTCCTGACTGCAGTGACTGTGTCAGTGTTTACCTTGTCCCTGGCTGTTTGGAGCAGCTCCCCAGGTCTGAGGGGCTCTTGACTGCCAGGAGAGGAGTCATGTTCAGCTGCTCTTTCTTCTCCTCAAAGCTTCATTCACTCTCAGCTCTGAGGCATGACAATAACTTTGGCAGCAGTGGTTTGGCACCGGATTACACTCCAGCTCTATTCTGCGTTTGTTTTTTAATTCGAAATGACATTTATGAAAAGGCAGAAAATGTAGATAAAACAAAACCGGCCCTTTGAATCTGTGTGAGGACATGATTGGGGATTGACCAATTGGTGACAAATAATGTGGATTGCGTTTTTATCCCTGAAATACACTGTAATTTTATGAGTTGCCCTCCTCCTGCTTGCACAATTTACACAATAGGCTTCGGTGTGTGTGTCAGAACTGTATTGGATTGTCTGCATGATTGCAAAAGCCTCCAGCAGATTCATTCGCAATCCTGTGAATTGACAGTGCCATACTGTTCCATTCCTGCCAAGCAGAGCTGGGCTGTTTGACTGTGGATGTGCTCATTTTACGCACAATTTGACTAAGTTCTTAAACTTCAAACAAATGTGCAGGGTGTCAAGTTCCTCACACCATGAAGTAAGTAGCAATGGCCTTCCCCAGAGGAACAAATAACTAGTGGGACCCCACAGCCCCGTCACCTGCACTGTGTTCGGATGATTGAAGAGGACTGACAGGACTGCAGGAGAGAGTAAGCAGCTCTCAGTGGGTGTCTGGGTCCCCCAACTCTGCCCTCCCATCATCCCTCTGTGGGGTGGTCCAAGTCAGGGCTCTGCAAGGCTTTCCAGAGGTCTCCAGCCCCAGGCGGTCCCAGGAGACTGCGCTGCTGCTGATTGTGCCTCGTGTACAGGTTAGGCTGGCGCCTGGAGGGCATCTTCTCTGCAAATTAACAGCTTTGGAAACAGTGAAAGATCTAATGGCTCCTCTGATTGAGCTGTGCCTCTGGTCCTGGCTCCAGGGGCCACTGAGCATGCTGTTGACCTCTAAATCAGACACACATAGCCTCAATATCCCAGAGGGTATATGTGGGGGTAAGTCAACACCTCCCAGTGTGTTTCAGGGGCCATGGTAGGTAGGCTGCTGGAGGCTGATCCCAGATTTCCCTCCTCAAGCTGCAAGGGTCTTAAAGTGATTAGACTAGCAATCAGGAGTAGGGTCTAAATGTTTCCGCTTTCTGATCCCCTGTATTTCTTGTCACAGTTTTGGTTTTGTGGGTGGCCGAAACCTTTGCTGTGGTAATGCAACAAACTTACTGTATACCACAGGTGACATGTTGCATATTATTCCTATTACTCTGGGAATGATGCAGTTTTTAATCTGCTTTTGTTCAGCGCTGAGTTTGACAGGACTGAGAAACTTGTTGGAACATTAGTTATGCAGACGTTTGGGCTCTTGCTCTGGGAAAGTTGGAAAATGTGTTGTTTAAACCTTGAAATGTTATGTAAGTAGCTAAAGTTGGGGATTTGTTGGAATTTGATGGATTATGTGTGAAGTGTTTAATTCCCAGCGTTGTTGCAAGTTAACTATGTTCGAAGACACAGTAATCAAAACTTGTATGAATGCCAAAGAAACGTTCGAGTTTGGAAATTTAAATCAGTTATCGTCACAGAAGAGTTTAGATTTAAATATGTAGGCTGAATTTGAAA
The DNA here is from genome assembly GCA_037367365.1 of Apogon talboti. Lineage (NCBI taxonomy): Eukaryota > Metazoa > Chordata > Actinopteri > Kurtiformes > Apogonidae > Apogon > Apogon talboti. Next base: position 5,333 of record JAPQRQ010036431.1, on the reverse strand, counting down.
AATTGACTGTTTTGTTTTGGGCTGAGGCTTCCCCTTGCATCCAGACACCTGCTCTGAGGTCATGTCATGTGTGCTTCAGCGGTCAATGTGTGAGTCAGGTGAAAGCACTCAGTCTTTGCTGCTAAATGGTTTGTTTTCATGTTCTCATTGTATTCTTGTGTCTGTCCACCCACGCTAAGTTTCCCCAAGCTCCAGAGGCACTTAAAATACCACGTAACAGCATGTCTGTTTTACAGGGACGCTATGTCCACTGCACTCTTTCACATGCCTGCTACTTCTCCCTTCCTCTGGTATTATCTAATGTTTCAAAGACTTCCTTTTTAGCTCGCTATCAGCCAGAGGGCCTCCAGAGGTCAGCTTTCCCATCCCAGCACTGGATGCCAAGACAAGCAGTCTCAGTGGCTAAGAGAGGAATCCCCTGGGATGAAGCCATAGACCCTGGCAAGACTCATACCAGACCCAGATAATAGATAACCAGGTCAGACTAGACTTGACCAGACTAGGGTCAAGCTAAAGAGGCACCGTAAAGCAAACAGGGCCAACTGGGGTCAGCTGAAAAGTTACTTAGAACATCTTCATTGTCCTGCCAAATGTTTTGACTACTATTTCCTTTTTTAGATTCCATATTTAGTGCCCCACACAGACAGGCACCACCACCATCCTAAATGAAAATACCCTCCCAGGCACAGGAAAGCCTTGGGATGGAAAAAATGTGGAGGTGAGGATCATTTTAAGGTGAAAGGAAATCAGAGGGAAAGTTTTGGTGAGGTTTATTGAAAAGGCTGCTTGTGCTTTGCCCGTCTCACTGGCTGTCTGGAAGAGCTATTAACAGCAAAGGCTGGCTCAGGTTAAAGGTAGTATTACCCTTACCTTTTCTGCCATAGGCTCCTTTTTACTGTAGGGCTGGGGAGCATCCTGCATCACTCAGAGGCCAATCACACAAAAAGCCCTCACATGAGAAAAATGTAGTTTTCAAAGCAACCAAGTGCAGTCAGATTCATTCGTTTAGCGTCAGAATTTATTGTAGGAAAACGTAATGGTGGAATGGAATATCTGTTAAGTCAGAATGAATCGGCATATGTGTTTTATTTTGATTTATAGCAAAGGAGTACATATTTTTCCAGTAATTATGAGCCATCGTGTGGTTTGCAACCCCTAACTAAGAATGAAAAACATTCTTATTTTATGAGACTTATTTCAGGTAAATATTCTGGTGTGTATCTTGGATGCTTAACCCTTTACACATTTTCCTCCGATGCATTGTTCTGCCGCAAAAATGTTTATAGAATAAGTCCAGAGTATTATGATAAGCTCCAATCACACTTCCATGCTGTTAATTGAGGCCCGGGAGCCAAATGCTTGGGAAGGGGGTTGCCCTGTGCTACAGTTTGTCTCATCCTGTTTACTCTGCTGCCACTCATACTGGTTTTGGACAACTATAAAGAAGGGAAATTTGGAGGTATATGTGTGTTTATTCATTCATGCATGCATGTGAAAGGAACACTGTGGCTAATGTGTAGGTGGGGGCCCTTTAATCCCAGGGTTTTGGTGGTTATTCAGCTCACATGGCCCCAACGGGAAACACTGATCCCTCACACTCTTCATCCTATGGTGAAGTTTTATCCAAGTGGGACTAAGCCTTGAGGTGCCATCTCAGGGGGTAAAGCTTACTCAGGAAAGAAACAGTAGTGGGTTATGGGGTTTGTGCAAGTGGCTTCGATACAGAGGAGGCGTTCCAGCCGCCAGCAGGGATAGAAACCCTGGGAGGGCCCCATGCTGTGGAACAAAAGCAAACAAATGGGCTCAATGACTGAAGTAGTGTGGCACAAGAGGATGGAGGAGGGATGGCTGATGCAACCCAGAAATAAACTGGTCAATTCAGCGAGGGCTGTGCCAGAGCAATGTGTTGCAACTCAGCCTGTAAGCTTGCCGACCCTTTATTGGTCTTGAGAAAGCAATTGTGTCTTGGGACCCTTTTTGCTTTGTTATTTTCCTTCACCTCCAACCCCGTTCAATAGTGGTGGAAACCTTAGAGTAACTCATGATACAATATGATGCACAGTGACAACTCTGCAACACTCGATACACTCTAAGACGTCATCTACAGTAAATCATTAGGTCTGTTGTAACTAATGTTATGGAAAACAGCAATCCACACGTCTTTTTTTTTATTTCAAATGATTTTTATTGTATTTTCAGAAAAAAGAAAAAAAATGTATATAATAATAAAGTAAATGAATAAAAAAGAAAACAAAACAAAAAAAAAACAAAACACAAATCTAAAACCAATCCACACGTCTTTAACACACATTTTAGTGTTTACATGTGCCTTCATCCCAAGAAGTAGTGGCTCCGGCACATCACCCAAACCCAAATGTCTTAATAAACAACAATATTTGTTATTTAGGAAGAAAAATTATACAGTTCTCAAGCACGATTTTGTCCCCCGCTGGATGTCTAATGACCGTTTCTCCCTCCTACAATGACTTTAACGTTTGTGATGTCTTCTGTGGTCTGTGTTGTCCTTCACAGTGCTTCCTGGTCATCCAGAGGCAGGCCTGGAGGATGAGCTCTGTCCTCTGATAACAGGCTGCGACAGAGCAGGAGGTCAGTGTGTGTGCGATGCCCGTCACTCCTGCTTGGGCTCTTTTACCTACCCGGATCAAGAAACCTGCATGAAAGCTGGAAAGTCAGGTGAGCCCCCTCCTTTAGACAAAAAAATACACAAAATCTGGAGGGAATAATGCTGTTCATTGACAAGAGCTAATCTGTAACAGATGCAACACTGAGGTGAACAATGCTACTTACATATCATAGTGATGAGACACAAGCTCGGTCTTTGTGTGGCGGTTTCCCACTCACTCCTGAGTAGGGGCCGTCGTCTGTGACTCATTCATGACTGTGGTGTGTGTGTCCGGTGCTGGTTTCTAGAGGGCCGGAGACACGAGCACCGAGAGCGACACAGGGAGAAGTATGTGGGGCCATCCAACCCGGCGTGCATGTTCTCTGGCTGTAACCTGACCGCTGAGGGATGTGTGTGTGAGTCTCAGAGCTGCCACCACCACTTCGCCTACATCAACCGCAGCCAGTGCCAGGAAGCCGCAGGTAACCTTCAAATGACCTGCAGCTGGAACTGACGACTAAACAGCAGCCGACCAGTAGCTATACTCGGCTCATACTGCTTAAATATGAGCCTTAATGCTTTATTCTGACAGTCTTCCTTATAGAATTATATCTTCCAGAGGCATTTAGTAATATAAGCATGATACAAAGTTTTTTCCACATCTTTCCCCTTTTGTGCAAATCACCTTAGTGAAACACAGCCACAGCATTCCTGAAGCCCCAGCTCATTATATCTGAAGGGAAGCACATTGTTGCTGACGAATGAAAAAACTTGTGCCTTTACGTTGACGTGACATTTAATTTCAAGACTCTGTAGCCTTTTTAATTTAAAGAACTGAAAAAAAAATTACACACAAAGATAAATGGTTGCTGTTTTAATTGCTTAATTAATCTTTTGCACAATTCACAGCAGCTCCCTTGAGAAAACAAAACAGGCAGAGAAATGTAAAAAGGAAAAGAAAGAGAAAATGAGAACGTGTGTTTCCGTGGGACAAAAATAAGAGATGTGAGGAGTGAAAGGGAGAAGGTGTGACGGAAAAAAAAACCAACAGATTTTTGACTCTTGGTGAAAACATCGACTGCTAAAGATCCTGATGGACGCTACATGGCCCTGTAGTTGTAATGTATCGCAGGACAAGTACTGACTGCTTCCCCTGTGTAGGTGATGTAAGAGAATACAAGAATGCGTCTCTTAGAAACCTCCCTGAGTGACACCTCTGAGTGAAAACACTGCTGTCACAGTGGGCTCAGTTTCCTCATTTGGATTGCAAGGTGTCAAGTAGATACACAGGCTCCAAGTGGTAGCTGCCTCCTGAGTGACGTTTACAAAATAGGACAGGAGTGCCATCGAGTGAACTCGCTGACCTCTGTGTATTCTGGGTACATCTCTGCTGCGTTCTTGCACAATATACTGACAAACTTATGTGAAACCTGTGGAAAAGGGTTTAGAGCTGAAGCGGGCAGACTAAGTCCACAGCATGTGACTGCTTCTGTTTCTGATCCATGCGTTTCCCTTTGACATTTAAAGCTCAGTCTCCTTGCAACTTGTTGACATTTCATATGAGTAACTGTGTTTTAGATAGGTAATACGGTTGCTGGCAATGTGCCATGTTATTATTTAGTCTGCAAATGACACAGAGGTTATTACGGAACATTTACAGTACAGCTGTTTTGGATGTGTGCGTCGAGCTAGTTCCTCAGCAAGTCCTACAGTAATACGTTCATCAAATAATATATTGTTTTGACTCACTGACGTCTAGTATTACAGTGGAAAGATGTGTTTCCTAACTCCCTCATCTCAAAGCCCTGACTCCAACAGATGACAGTTTAAACTCACACCAGTGAAAACTGTAAACAACATTTTTCAGCAGCTTATGGGTTCTCACCACAGCGCACACCCACCCTTCTGATGAATCCTCATTAGACTAGGATGTGCGGATGTGTGTTAGAATGCATGTGCATATGGAATCATGAACACATGTGAATGATTGCACATGTTTATATGTGATCATAATGTGTGTGTGTGTGCGTGTGTGTTGAAACTGTATGTTTCAGCCTCCATGTCTGCGTCTGTGTTTGTGCGTGTGTCTGTGTGTGATAATTATCTTGTTTGTCTAGATGTCTCGGCAGACATTTTCCTTTGTCTGTCATCTTCCTCTGTGACCAGACCAGGACTATGTGGTTATGATCTTTTTCGCTTAGTCCTGTTGGACTCCATGGTGTCTATGTCCATCAACCCCTACATGTTTTAAAACACAGTTAGTCATTAAAACCACAGTTCACATGCTGTACTTGTGTATGAAAACAAGTGCATCCTGTAAATATGCTACAAAGCTTCATTACATTTGTTTTCACATGCGAAAGGATGTGAAACCAGATCTTGTGTCCCAACACTTCCACAAACCTAATTTTCAGCCATCAATCAGGATATAGATTCTCTTCTTGGGAATTGTAGACTCACACATGGTAGTGGTTTGGCGTGGCTTTCTTTCACTTTCAGCGTGACTCACTTAGCGGTCTTGTCAGTTCTTCCCTCTGCTGTGACTCACTGTGATATTCTAACTCTCAACATCTTTTCTACTTCCACTTGTAGCTTCTATAGGATCCTGCTTTTTGCAAATGTTCTGTCAAAAATAACTCCGTTAGCCAGACATATTACCCAGATGTCAGGAAGTAAAGAGGAAGTGATAAGCGTGGGTGGGTGGGGGCAG
>JAPQRQ010036430.1:0-12028 GCA_037367365.1 Apogon talboti | reverse complement strand
GGGAGGAAGCCGGAGTACCAGGAGAGAACCCACGCAGACACGGGGAGAACATGCAAACTCCACACAGAAAGGCCCCAGATCGAACCCAGGACCTTCTTGCTGTGAGGCACGAGTGCTAACCACTGCACCACCGTGCCGCCCCTTGTGAAACTGTGTGAGAACAAAATGATAGAAGAAGAAGAGGGTGATGGGTAAAAGGTAATGTGTACCACTGATTAAAAGATGCTTAAAATTTACCAAATAAAGCCAAACAACAACCAGTATTTCCAAAAACTCTGATAACACTAGATGTTCAAAAGAGGGTGGAGCAGGCAAACCAAGAACCCTAATGTTGGTGTGAGCATTGTTCCACAGTGTCAGACTCCTTTTCAGATAAGTCATGCTTCTTTCATCATATTTAATGAGTATAGGATTTTACTCTCTCTGCAGTCTGGGTCACACTGATAGGTTAAGGTTAGGATTAGATATTTAGGGTTAGTTAGTTTGATTTACAGACAAAAAGAACATTGACCACTTGTTAAATTGGGCGAGAAATAAAATCCCCTTTTTGTACAGTGAATCTGATTTTCCACCAAAAGTAACTTGGTGTTTTACAACTTTAAATAAAGATAACAATCTCATTTTAACTCTTGTGCAACCAGTGTATTTATCATAAAAGGACAATTGACTAGGGTTCCCAAAAATAAATTGTGAGAAATAACTAACAAATGATTTCTTTTCATAACATTACTAGTTATATAATTAATAACGCAGTGACTACTGCCACAGTACTGTGGCACGAAAATTGGTTTGTCTTCTGCCACAGAGCCAATCAAATGTTAGCATTTGTACTAGAGCCCATTATGGATACTGCTACATGAACTCATTAGCCTGATATATGGCATATACTGTACTTCAATGCATTCTTTTGTGCATTTTTCTATGACTGTGGTAATTGATGGAAGAAATGCCAAATTAGTGATAGTATATAGTATAGAATAGGAATTATTGTTCTAAATGCTCTGTATGCTCAGTGCAGCCAGTGAGATTGAGGCTGGAGAAGGTGCAGTGCATGTTAGGTGCAGTGTGCCGTGTTACTTCTCAGTTCTGTGTCACTTCAGTGTATTGAGTGCTGTGCTCTGAATTCTGCACTCTGAACGTTGTCCCAGTGGCTGATTTATATCAATGGTAAAATTACCTACCGGTACCGGCGCCTTCACCCCCATCCCCCCGTTTGAAAATCTGAAGGGAAAAAAATTGTTGCTTTGACCAGGATATGAACACCACTCTTCCACGTTGCAGTCTGAAGCATCACCCATTGAGCTAAATCTCCACTATCCTGTATCCTCCACTGACGTATTTGTTATGTGATTGATTGTGGCAGCAGGGTGACAGGTTAACAGTCTACACATGATATAACGAGGGCACTGATTGGCTCTGTGGCAATAGACAAACCGATATTTCATGCCACAGTACTGTGGCAATAGCCACTTCAAATGAATAATATCTGAATAAAAGGAGTTTTAGTGGATTTGCATTTTGTACAAAACAAAAATATATACTTTTCTTTTAATCCACATAATATTAACAGTAAAATCTTATTTACAATCCTTCAATTGTGCTATAATTTAGTTTTAAGCAACTTCAACTAAACATGAATTGTGTTATAGTTCTATAGTGAACAATTGTTCCAACTATTAAAAGTGCATATTCTAAATTGCACCCAAATTTGACCCGAGGACCTCAGTCCAGTGGTATGTTTAAGAAGCACTAAGTAAAATAGAAGTAAACAATGATGTGAACTAATTTGGAACAGTAACTGACGAAGCTATTAGAAATTGGAATAATAGAATAATAGAATAAAATACCTGAGATGTGACATGAAGTGTTCCTCTGGAGTCTGTGGGAACTCCAGGGAGGAGGCTAAAGGTTGAAACTGTACAAAATGATGAGGCAGTGTAATAAAACTAACAAAAAATTGTGTTGGTTAATTTCTGTCGGCCACTTGGGTAGTAAAACATGTAACAGCAGCTTATTATGTTGAACATATGGTATTAAAGCATGTTCAGTGGGGAGCTTATAGTATGTAATTTACAGTAGTGGTACTATGTTTAAACTATATACAGTATGTACTGTGGATGGGTGAATGTTTCCTGCCAATACAAAGATGGATAAGCTGTGTTCTGTCATTCCCCTTTTACACCATGCTTTGGTGTGTTTATGAGTGTGAGTAAATGTGCATGGTGTTTTAGTGTTTTGGTGTGTGTATGTGTATGTGTTCGCGTCTGCTTGTCTGACCGTGTTACATTCCAGTAATGACATCGGAAGCTGGCAGGGCTTCATGTCTCCCAGGCTGTATTCAGATCGACTAGGCCCCCTCCCAGACTGAGCTGTTGGGGGAAATGGACTGAGCCCTGAATCGCCAAACAGAATGGCAGCAAAGACAGAGGGATGGACGGTGCAGCGGGATAAGGGAGGAAGAGGGGAAAGAGTGATGTGAGGGGGATGAAGGAAGGGGAAAACAGATATGAGCGCAGCCAGAAATTAACAAGTAAGAGGTAAGGGGGGGGGGCATTAAAGCAACGGGAGTTGGACACTAAGAAACCTGGGGCTGGAGGGGTACAAATTAAGAACAAATTGTGGTCAGGGTGGGGGCCTGAATTATGTGGGATGAGAGAGTGCTCAAGGAGGGGTGAGAAAGTGGAAGAAAAATGAATAGAGGCTGAGGAGTGATAGGGAAGATTGAATCCCAGAGGATATGGAAGCAGGGAGCAGACAGGTTTGGCTGAAGTTCAAGCATGTGGAGGGGCAGCGGGGGTGACAGGGGAGCATTGTAAACGAAGAAAAGGGGAGACAAGGGTGAGGGGGAGAGGTGACAGTTTGAGGGAGTGGGATGGGCCGGCAGTAGATTTGGCTGGTATGACTGGGAGAAGATGGGGATCTTGCCCAGACAAGCTAAACAGTCTGTTATGTTTTCATTAACCACAGGAGACTGTCTGTGGGGTGGGGCAGTGTGGGCACTGAGAGGCTCTAAAATTAAATAGATGAGGGCTCATCACTGGGGAGAACTTTCCTCATTACACAGACAGCAGACATAATGAGATCTCACATGGATGGATCCTTTGTCATGGACCAGCAGCTCCAGGTCACACTACCCTGCAAAGCATCTGCAACATACTTCAGCTGTAACAACAGAATGTTGTGTGAGCACAAAAACCCAGGGTACCTGTACTACAAAAAAGGATTAAGGGGTGAGTGAGGGAACTTCTGCTTCAGTGTTGGGTTTTCAGAGTCACAAACTAAGAGTGAATGAAGCAACTGTGATGTGACCCATTGATTTCAGTTTGCGATTTGGCCGTGGGCATATAGAAGTGACCATATTTGGACAAAATGGGCAGAACTAAAGGAGTCCAAGGAGTCAGGGATGAGTTAATACTTGGTAGTAGCTTACTGACTGAGTAAAACAATCCACTTCATCACACACTGTGTAACAAGGTCAATTTACTGTCTGTGGAACCCATTAACCACAACTACATTTGAGGTGTGTGTCAGGAAAAAGTGCATTTTATTCAATTGAAACTCAGAAAGTCTGGCACTTCAAGTAAGCACGCTATCAATTAAAGCCCAATATGGTGGAAGTCAAAGTCAGAGACTGGAATGAATGGGGCAACAAACATCCTGCCCCCTCAAATTAAAGTTTCCGAAGGTAGGGAAAAGGAAAATGAAGTGCACAACAGTGGGATACATAGGGGAGTTAGTAAGGTGTCTTAAGTTTCACTTTCACTTTGTACGGTCGTATGGTGTTACCCCTCGTCGCCAATTCCGTCGCTGGCATGTGACAATCCTGATCCTGATTACCTCATATATGACTATCTGGAACCGGGCCCGGCATCATCTGTTATTATTATTTTTACATACTGTATATGTTATGTTTTCTGTGCTGAGATGAAAATAAGAAAGACAGTTATTGCAAACAAGCCCGTTTGTACTCTTTTATTCACTCACCCAATGAGAATCGATAATGAATCGGATCGATAAGCAAAATCGATAATGGAATTGAAATCGTTACATTTTTATCAATTCCCATCCCTATTCGTGGTGCAGAGACCTGATTGATGTTACAAAGTGTCATAGTGTCTATTTGATCTTAGCAAAATTTGTCAGTTGTCGTTCGTCAGTCAACATCAGTTTATGAGGTTTATGTAACAAGAAAAAACAATGCAAAAATCAGAGTACAATGAGTTTATTCACAATTTCACAAAGTAAGTAATTAACAACCAACTAAAGAAACAGAAAATAAGGCAAATAAGGTCTCAGGGTCTCCGGGATAGAATAATGAACAAATTCTTCTCACACTAACAGGAAACTAAAGAGCTCAATGGAGCTACATTACAAAAAAGATAATAATATGGTTCCTAATGACATGTTTCTATAACGACCCAACAGCAGAGAGAGGGGATAAAAAAAAATGGAAACAGAGTGAATATCACCAAGCCTTCATTAAAGTTAAGAGAAGTGATTCAAATTTCAGCTAATGCAGTTCAGCATTTAATTTAAGCACTTACATTTTAATACAGAGACATACTTACTCCTCCTTATATTTCCTTAGCAGGTTCATCACATTAGTTTTAATGCATATGAGGAGAATTATCAGCTATTGTAGATAATTTTGTGCCTTTGCAATATAAGACAAACTTTCACTTCGGTGGATGAGGTGTAGCACATTGAAAAGACAAAATAGGTTGTAATTGTTTTGAAGTCTGTTCCTGACACGTTCATTATTTTCAATGTACTATGAAAAATGTAAAAATTAAAGGACTTTGAGAATAGTTTGTTTTACATAATATTAATATTGTGTGAGGTTCAGTATGTTTTCCACAGAAAGAGCCAAATAAATAAAAAGAGCAGAAGTATTTTTCAAAGAGCTGCTTTTTACTTTTATACTCTGAATGAATTACTTTTCTTATTGAAGTTGAATCAGTCCTTATACTTTTACAGTCTTTCTGTTTGAGTAAAGAGTGTGTATCCTTTCTGTAATCCTGTGCACACCTTTACATGAAGTGTACAGGTGTTGCCACTGAGCCACTACCTTTTCATGTGTTGCTTCTCTGTTGCTGCCATGGTTGTGGGTGTGTAATCATCTGATATGCAACTGTTGTAGATGGTTTATCTGTGCAACCCCTAAACCAGGGGTGTCAAACTCAGTTTCATTCAAGGGCCACATTCAGCCCAATATGATCTCAAGTGAACCAGACCAGTAAAATAACATAATAATCTATAAATATTGTTAACTCCAAACTTTTTTCTTCTTTTTAGAGTGAAAAAGTTAAATTATATCATGAAAATGTGTCTCTACAAACTATCCTTGAAAATATGTGAAAGTGCAATTTTAACAATATTCTGCCTCAGCTTCTCATTTGCACATGTGCATTACAGCTTACAGACAACAGTGGATCTACAAATACACAAAACATTTAGTAACAGGCAGAATATTGTTAAAATTCCACTTACTTCTCTTAACCCTCCAGTATCCTGTCCAGAGAGGCCCTTAGTAACCACCAAGTGTGTGTAAAATGCACACTTGCAGAATAATGTCAAAATGTTTTTCATATACTTTGCTTTGAACACTTTTACATTTTTTTGTGTTTCATCAACTTGAGCCGTAAATTAAAATACCAGGTACTCAATAATTGTCATATTTTTTTAACCATTTAAATGCTGTGTTTGTAATGTAAACAATCCTTTTTTTAATGCAAAAAAATATTTAAAAAATTTTTCAGTATACTACATAAAACTTGGATTACGCATTATTTGATTTTTACAGCCTGGCACATGTCAATGATTAATAGCAACATTGGTTAATATGCATTATTATTTTTTGTGCTCAAATCTTCTAAAATATCTGTCTCCATGTGTGCGTAAAATGCACACCTATAAATCAGAGAGGATCACCTAAAGCAAAATATAGAATTTTTAATTACAAGAATAAAACAATCATCAATTAGTTAACAATAATAAAAACAACAAGGAACAATAACTATAACAATAAAACAACAATATAAAGTTGGTTAACAGCAGGAGCTGCAGTAACATGCTGCTCCCTGCAGACTGCACCTCCACATACCTGGCATGAGGACCATACCTGCCTCCAAGTTGGACCAAGTGTGCACCGGGGAGGGAGTGGAGGTGGGGGTGGGGGTGTGCCCCCCCAGATGATGATATGGTCCCTGGTGTCTGGGGGAGGCGTTGTCTTATGGACACCGGTGGGACACTCCTCCGGCTCCGGCTTGGACGGCTGTTCACCGTCAGGTCTGGTACCTTGCTTGGTACCTGGGACAGGCACGTTCCTTACACCCAGACACACACCGTCCGGATGAACCAGAGGAATGAGCAGCGGCCCCTGTGAGGACCCAGCTGTACATCCACACAGGTGTCATCGCTGAGGTTGAATAGCGGGGTGAGTCACTCTGTCCACCTGTCCGCACCTGTTCAAAGGCTGCCGGCTTGTCCGCGCTGCAACGCCGCCAGGATAGTCGGTCATTGAACCAGACTGTGGCGTTGCTGGGTTAGAATCGCATGGTGGAGCAAAACATAGACCGGCCCGTCTGTTTGTCCCACATGAAGCGGGTAGAAAGTAAGAAATGCCCAGTACTTCTAAACTGCCCCTCTTCAGACCCACCTGCAGCTGCAGGTTTGTAAACACATTCAGGTTTTGCTCATGTTCATGTGTCTTTCAGGTGCTGCTAAATGGCCCCAGTTCTTGTACCTCAGTGCTGTGTAATACTTGTGTGTATGGGGCTCTCTGCAGGTTTGTGAAATGTCTGTTTCACAATAATAAAATAGCAGAGGAGTTTTAATCTTTTGTAAAAAGTCTACACATGAAATAGAGTGACTGAACAACAGTGCACTTTGAAGGCTTCATGTGCTTTTTACGCATAAGGGCACAAAGTCATGTATGTACACACCACACACGAGTGCATATACATACACATGGACTCACACCCCCCCACATACATTAAAACACCCTCTCAGAGCCTTTGTGAAGAGGGAAGCAGGGAATAGTACACTGCCACCTCGTAGGAAAAAAACATGCAATTTCTTCCTCTTCCAAATATGGTAAAAGTGACGTCACAGGGTAAAGAAAATGGTTAATAAATTAATTTAGAGCCACACCTCTCAAGCCTTAATGGCTTATGGGTTAGGGTTATAACCCATATTAACAGTGGTTATAATGGGAGAACAGACGATAGACAAACGGTACACAAACAGTAGCAAGAGGATGTGGGAGAAATGGTTGCATCGAAAAACCCCGCATCTATGGGTTTCACTCTCAAATATCAAGATTGGGTACCAAGGCCCAAACACAGACAGCCTGAACACAAGGGCAGCTGACCTGAGAGAGAGGATCAGGAAGTCCTGGGGGAACTCAACTACCTCCTGCTTGCCAAGGCTAAACAACAAAGTACCAGACCAGTCTCCACTGGAGGACTATCCATGCTAACTATCCCTACCACTACCATCACTGAGACCAACTGCAACATTCATCCTACAGATGCTTGACGACAAGATGAACAGCATGAGTAGTCAGAAGTAAACTACTGAATAGTTGTATTTCGCAAGATTTTTAATAGTTGTATTTTGTAATTTGAATTTTTTTATAGTAAATTATTTTTAAATAGTTGTATTTTGTAATTTGATTTTTTTAATAGTTGTATTTCGTAATGTGAATTTGTTGTTGTTGAATTTTTTTTAAATAGTTGAATTTTTAAAAAATGTTTACACAGTTTCATAATCTGAATTCAGTTATTCAAAACAAAATTTTTTGAATTCAATATTCTCAAATACAATGCGTTTCAAATTCAATATAAAAAAATTCAATAGCATGGACATCTTGACCAGGCAAAACCAATGGAATAAGGGGCCACTTGATCTAACTGTCACCCAATCATGCGTCGCGCGGAAGATCATGTGACGTACAGGGGCAGCCCTGTATAAAAGCTACAGCGGCCAGTCCCTCTTCTCTTGCTTGCTCGCTGCCTGACTCTAATGCCTGAACTGTCGTACCAGTTACTTCATGAACTCTTCTTCTTTGCTGGCATTTCCCCTGAGTTCACTTGTTTTGTCAAGGCTTCATGAGCCGGTCTTGACACAGAACTGATAATTATTATGCAATTAAGTTAATAATTAATATTAATTATCGATCAATGGTCCAAACATCTGTGTACGTGTATGTGTGTGTGGCTGTAGCAGTGGTTGGGTGATGGGCTGCAAGCCTTTGTGTATATTTTCCTACTACCTTTGGCGTCTTTTAAAGATAATTTACTCTGACAGTGGGATCAGCATTAACCCTGGCTCTGTGACCAGCCACTTTTTCCTTACTTGAAAGTGGCATCTGTTTGAAAGACAGAAAATAACAAACATTGAAGCATTTATTGATTGAAATAAATAAATAACACATATGACACCAATAGAAGTTACTTCCTGTTGCAGTAAGCGTCTTGCATCATTTCCTGTTGTGTTTGTTGGCAGCAGCACCAAACGTAGATATTCTTTTTGAATAAACATACAATTATTCCTTTATAAATGAAGGAAAATGTATATTACTGTAGATGGATACTGAATAAAACAAAGGCTACAACTGAATGTTATCTGAATAAATGTATTGTTTAACACTAAACACAGGTTAAGTGCCTCAAATAAAACATTTGTTTAAAAAATAAGATGTTTAGTCATATTACAGTATTGTAAAATGCTCAGTGTTTTTTTCTGTCTGAACAGAGTTAATGAGCATACTGAGCATCAACCACTTCAAAACATCTTCACTTTAACCTATGCACTGAAATTCAACAGCAAAGTCTTCCCAGACATTATGGGCCAGTTATTCAAGATAATTCATAGACTGTGTGGTGAGAAGTTTCATGTAGAATGTAGAAAAATGACTGGCTGTGTACCCTTACTACAGCATAACCACAATTAACTGTTAAAAGTTGCTAAAAGTTAGAAATTTCACCAATTAACAGGTAACTGACAGGTAAAATGTGAACAACTCTTAAAATACTACAAAATCTCACCCACTATTGTCAACAACCTGAGTACTGGAATAGATTCCTCTGACATAAATTAACTTTTCTAATGATGAATTATTCGCCCAAGGAACAGCTAATCCAAAAATAAATTTCAATCATCAAGTTTGTCCATAAAATTCAGTACAATACAAGTGAAATTAAGTGGTGATGAGCTTTCTCTCAAGTTGTGCCGTCACTTCCTTGTCTATTGTATGGACAAATTTGTTTGTGTTAAAGGTACACTTTAGAAAGGAACATTGTACAGTTTCTCTGTTCTTTAAATGATGTCCAAGATGGCTCCAAAAAGTTTTTTCTCACACAATTCATATTGAAATGTTGAATTTTCATGGATTTTCACTGTAGAGTGTGATCTTGAGAGGTGTGATTGTAATGTTCCAGGTGTTTTAAATACACGTCTGTGTGAATGCACGGCCAATGTCCACTTTGTCCATGATGAAGGCGAAAATGTTTTGAGGGTCTCTTGACTGGAGCTTGTTGTGACAACTTGACACCGGACCTGCGCACACACACACACACTCCCCTCTACGCTAAACGTTGCTAAACGTTGCTAAACGTTGCTAAACGTCCTACTTCCACCGGATGTAATGGTCTGCTCGTCCCATTCACTCCCAGTTGGTGCCAGTCTTTAAAAGACCCCCACATCTGCATTCCACGGGTGGTTCAACTCGAAACAGAGACACTTACGCGCCGTTGGAGCAACAGCTCATAGGGTACTGCAGTTAATCCCCACCTCTATCTACGCCATCTCGCTCGCAACAACGTGGAATCATCCCGCACCTCTGTTCCGTTTTTCCATCTGGTTAAACTCTTCCGTCACTGCATCCCCACTGTCACAGAAGCCGGTAATCTTTCTCCCCAGAACCCAGCAGCAAAACCACCACTAAACTAAACTTAACCTAAACTTTATTTCTGGAACAAATGAACAAAATGGCCACTCACTCTGACTCATTGCTGAGTGAAATGGATGGAGTGGAATCTCTGCCACCAAAGTCAGTGCAGGAACTCTTCCCCACCACACATTCTCTGCTGGACATGGACTTAACTGGAGTCTTGCAGCTTGCAAAGCCATTAACTCCTGAAAATGTAACTAGTCCAACCAGCCACCAAGATGGAGGACCTCAGGCCACACTACAGGACATTATCTCTGTTCCTGCAATTGAACAGCAACTTCATTAGCTTTCACAGGCTAAGTCCTACCACTGGAAAGAAATAAATGGACAAATGGAACTCATGTCAAATACAACTCATAACTCAAATCAAACAAGTAAACAATATATTAACTCGATTATGGAACAAAAGAAAGAAATGATTTAATATATGGATACACAACTGGAATATCTGAGGATACAAGTCAATGCAACAATTGGATGGAAGTTGAAACATCATCAATCACAGTTATTAAAGGAACGTCAGCCTGTGCTCACACCAATAACAGAGGCTGTAACTCACCTCCAGGAGGAGCTCTCCCACTGCAGAAGCTCCATAAATACGTTGTCAGCAGAAATCACTGCTAAAGCTGCCACAATTAACCTGGACCATGCAAGTGTTGAAACCCAGTATGAAGCTTTACCAACAATAATCGGTTCAAGGCATCCCAAATTACAATCTACCGTACACCATGGAATGGCTGAGGATCACTTTGGGTCACCTGGAGGATCCACTATTTATGGTGAAAGCGAAAGCAGATTCTTTGGAAAGAGTCCTGTCAAACTACAGTTTCCTACATTTCGGAAAGTGGATGATGAACCAGATCCACTCCAATATTTAGAAAGATGTGAGGATTTCTTGGCCCTCAATCCACTCTCTGATGAGGAGCTCATTGCCACCCTGCATAGTGTTCTGCATGGGACTGCAAGAGATTGGTGGGATGTAGCACACCATAAAATTAATACTTGGAAGGAGTTTCATGCTCAGTTCCATACTGCTTTCCTGTCCGAGGATTACAAAGATGAACTGGCAGAAAGGGTACACAACAGAGTTCAAGAAGAAGGAGAAAGCATCAGAGACTTTGCCTACATCTACCAGTCATTATGCAAGCACTGGAAATAATAATATATATTGAAGAAGGAGAAATCATAGAGCTGATCTTAAAAAACATAAATCCCCAACTGGCCAGTCAACTGAGAAGTAGTGGTGCTACCACGGTTGATGGACTTGTGCGTCTTGGCCAACAACTGGAAAAGGATCTTGAGAATCAGCTGCAGTATGAACAGAGGAAACGTGTTAAAGAAAACGTCCAAACCTGGTCCACCTGATTCTACTGCTCCACCCCAAAACAGAGAGCATCCTATCCGTCCAAACTAACCTGTCCATAACCGACCACCACCTCAAGCATTCTGTTGACGCTGCAAGGGAAACCACGCACCAGCTTCCTGTCCACAGTGGAATTCCATCCAAGCAAACAGAGCTTCATCTCCCAGACTTCCTCAACCCCAGGCTGCCAGACCTTCCCATGTCCAAGACGGTCATGCAACACTGAGTTCCCTCACTCACTCAGGGTACTCAGGAGCAACAACCCCTCGTAGCCCATTGTTATGTCTTCCCGAAGATCCGCTTCCTTGCCAGTTGCTGGTTCCCCTGAACATTGGCCCGTGGAAGGGAACCGCCATCCTGGACACTGGATCTTTTTATATTTGGTCAATGAAAGAGTGCGGACAGGAGTAAAAGGAGCTCAGAATGTCCTGAAACCATGGACCAGAGGACCTTTATACTTGGCGAAAGACAACAACCATTAGGATGGAGTGACAACCCTCACCTTATAAAAACAAATGGTGACATCACCCTGCGTCGTCATGGCTGCTGACAGTTTGGCATTTCGTGCTGTAATTGGACTTGACTGCATCTGTGATGCACTCAAAGTGTGTGATCACATTTGTGGGATTTTGATTTTTGTTTTCATTTGATGCAGCAAAAAGGATATTTCGTTGTTATTGTGAATTTAAAAGAACAGTAATACATTCTAT
>JAPQRQ010036429.1:0-12030 GCA_037367365.1 Apogon talboti | reverse complement strand
TATACCACTATTTATTGTTATTCTATTTTTACCTCTTTTTTCAAAAAGTGCATCGCTTTTTATTACAAGCTAAGAGAGAAACAGTATCTTAATTCTCTGTATGTCCTGTGCATCTAGTGAATTGACTATAAAATAAAAAATCTTTGAATCTTTGAGTAGGCTACGTTTCCTCCATCATCTTCTGTTTGTCAGGGTAAAAAAAAAAGCGAGAAAACATTTTCTCAGCAGCTTCACCTGTGTTTTTCTGCAGAGACAAAACGAAATTATCTGTGCTGCAGAAAAACACTTTAATTGTTCCTAGAAAAAGGGCTTTTGATACAAGTTTTTGGAGACATAAACTTGTTTCATCTAATCAGTGAGATGTCGCAGATGGAAAAAAAAAACATTAAAATACAGTCCTGTGTTCTCTTTTCTTCACATAAAACAAGAAGACACACAAAAAACTCAACTAAATGGATGGTAGATGTCAAAGTTCATATTTAGTGTGACCTCTTACTCCATGACAAGAAACAGTGCAAACAATTACAAACGTGTTGAGTGAATTCAATTTGTTGATTATTTTATTAGTATTTTGTTCATTTTTGTTCAATTTGTTAATTATTTTGGTCTTTCTTTTAAATTTCTGTAATTTTTACTCACTTTATTGATATTTTTATTCATTTTGTGATTTATTTCTTTGTTTTTGTTCATTTTGGCTATTTTTTTTGTTATTTTGTTAATTTTGTTGACTATTTTAAACTAAAAACACATTGAAAAAAATACAACTTCTCTTCTCTGTGAAAGATCAATTCAGGATGAATCACTTATATATTTAAGTCGGAGAAGATATTTATGTGTTATGAATAAATTTATGGTTCAACATTCGGTAAAGACAGAGAAAATCAACAGTAAATAAGTGCTAAATGTGAATAGTTTTGTGGGTTTTTTTTCTTCACGTGTGATTGTAACTAACAAGACATTTAATTAAACACTGTCACCATGTTGTAAACCAAACAATTGATTATTGAAGAAAATACAGCTTTTATTTAATCTCAGAGTCACTGAGTTACTCATCTGCGGTTTACAGGACAAAGGACAAATAAAACAAAATAAAAATATCAAAAACAACTGACACGCTAATCAATGAAGAAAATCTCAACTAAACAGATTCATTACAGAGCTGATCCTGTTGAAAGTTGAATATTTTGTTTGATTTATAATGTTGTTGTTGTGTTCATAAAATCCTGTCTTGTTTGTAGATGTTGTATAAATTCAACCACTGTGATGTAGGATTCGTTATGTTAGCATCAGTCGGAGTCAAAGTAGATTTTTTAAAACTTTTTTACGATTTTTTATTTTCTTTCAGTTTCTCAAATCTCACCATTTGGGAGTTTCTCATTGAAACGTTTCAACACAGTCACAGTTTCCAAGTTAAACATTGATCACCAGGCTCGATGCGATCGCAGAATCCCGATCAAAACAGCAAAGTGCTCCTGCAGCAGCACCCGATGGACAAAAGAGGAACTGCAGCTGCTTTAATGTATATGTCAGAGCTTTTACACTGATTTTGATTGGCTCCTCTGAGGTTTTAAGACGATCAGAAGCTCGGTGATCAATGTTTTTCACACAGCTCTCACTTTGTACAAAAAACAAACGCAATTCAATGCAATCAACAGCATCTGTGATACAAATAAAAGCATAAAAACAAGAAAAGAGTTTGTCCTGACAGATTCAGGTGGTTCTATCTGCTCTAAATCGACAGGTTTTTAAAAAAGTGGCTCCAGTATTTGTGAACAGAAAGTGAGGATTTAGATGAAGAGCGGTTTAGCAGCTGGTCTGAGATCAGATCAGACAGACTAAAACTACTAAGAACAGCTCCATGTTTCAGAGAAGAAACATGGACAGATGCCAGAAAGGTCTACGAGAACAAAACCTGAAATCTGGACCGTCCAGACGCTGAGGTGGTGCGTTCAGGTGCATTTGTCCCTGATAATTTCATAAAACATCTGCATGTTGTGTTTACAGACAGTGAACAGAGGACGTTTCCAGAGGTGGAAGTTACAAAGTACAAATACTTTGGATTTATTTGATCTAAACACTTTTTTCTTTGACTCTGCACATTTTAAGAAAACTATCTGTATTTTCTACTCTTTACATCTAGACCAAATGAGAATAAAAGATGAACAAGATGGAAATTAGGTAAAAGACAGAATAAGACAAAAATACTGTAAGATGCAGCAAAATGAAAATGATGTAAAAGTAAAGCAACAAGATGGAAACAACTAGAAGACAAAACATGATGAAAATGAAGTAAAAGGTGAAATGAGACAAAGTTGCCAAAAAAACCCTTATGAGACAAAACAAAGTAAAAGACAAAACAATAGAAAAATTATGCAAAACATGAAATAAGACAAAATCATTGAAGCAGATGCAAAAATACATGACAAGACAAAACAATATAAACAAAACACAATGAAAGATGAAAATGAGGAAACACAACACATATAAACTTTACTTTCAAGATTTAGAGCTTATTTCGTTCATTTTGTTCATTTTAATTAAATCAACACCAAATTTTGGCAGTCTAAGTGTTTATTCAATGACGTTCAGTCTACTTTTGTCTTTTACACATTTCAGAGCCTTTTTCACTTTTCCAGCAGAAGGACATTGAATCAGTCCTACTTTTACACAAGTATTTGGACTCTGTGGTGACCTCTTCCACTTCTGGAAATTCAAGATGAGAACATGATCTGAGATGTTTCTGGAAAATCACAGAATATTTTCAGTGCATATATGTTTCAAATCCTGCTTTCTGTAAATCTGCACAAACTGGAGTTAGTTTGGTTTGGATGTTGTTGGTTGTTGAGGAGGAGACACAGAACAACAGAGGTGAAAGCCTAAGAAGTCCCACTGTCCCTGAACGCAGCGTGACGTCCATAGGAATCCGAGCTGAGCAGAAGCAGCTCAGATTTTCCTTAAATAGACGTTTTGGCCTCTGGAGTCTCGGCCGCCGTGGGGAGGAAGTGGCCTGTCGCCACGGTGAAGGGGAACACTGTGACTCAGCAGCCGGTTTCCCCGGCAACCACAGAGCGTAGGCAGGACAACAGCAAAGTTTGGAAACAGAGGCGGATGGATTTCCCCAAAAACCACTGTTAGATACAGTAACATCTGAACATACTGGGATTTCTTCATTTTTTTTACCTGATATAATTTCCATGAACAGCGCCTTGAAGAACAGGAATTTTATGACATTTATGGGTCCTGTTATCAGGTCGAATCACCATTTTAGGGCAGTTTATTATTTAGGTCTGAATAATTCTCCACTTGAAAAAATTATCTGAGATAACAGAGCAAAAGACTAAAGAGAAGAATATGAACGGTTGTACTTTGTCTTCAGTGAACAGAGCTGTTCACCTTCAGTTTTAGAGGATCTATGTTTATATTCTTGGTAAAAAAAATTAAATAAAATAAAGTGCAGTCTTTCTTCAAAAACTGATTTAGAATCAGTTGAAGTTGAAATTTAAATGAGTTTTCTCTTCTTTTGTCTCAGTCTGGATCAGTCGAATCATAAAATCTTAAGATGATCTAATTCAGTCATTATATGTGTTTCCATTAACGTGTTTACGGTGCATTTAGAGGATTCACATTTATGGAAACAGCAACAGCCAAAGGGTCTTTAAACATGATGTCAGTTTTGCTTTTTGTAAGAATGGGTTGATGTACATGATGTGAAATGGAAACACTCGACATTTAACGCAAACAATTCGTGTCTGATTCATGACAAAGCATCACAACCATTTTATGAACTCAGAGACAGAATGTTCTTTGTGGAAATGTATAATTTATGCTAGTTTTCTTGGAACTTATCAAAGTTTCTACCTTATGGAAACACTGCTACTGACACTAGATTTAGTCTGATGTTTTAACCTGTAACGATGATACATAATGGCTGTTTACTTTCTTTTTCTTTCTTTGGAAAACCTTAGCTCAACAAAAAACTTTTCCTCGCTCACTTAAGGGGCTTTTTAATATTTTTGAAAGGAAAGTTGATGCTCATTTTTCTGAACAAGTCCAGATGTAGTGAACATGTAAGTCACGTGACTGATCAGCTGATTGTCTTCAAACAGGTCATGTGACTGATTGTTACTCAGCAGCCGTTTTAGTTGGACAATAGTAGTAGAATTCTTCCAGTTCTTCTACTACTTTTATTACAGACATGTATATCGTAACCTACCGCGCCACCTTCTGAACACTAAACCCACTACACACCCATTTATAGAAATGCATACTATTTGCATTTCATTATTTGCGACTTTTCAAAGGTTCCCTTCAAATCCTCTTGCAATCTTATGGAAACAGCAAACAACTCCATTTTCTCACGTTTTAGGGGTGAAAATAACACTAAAATCATTTTTAAAAGATTCAGACATGTGATCAACAGCTCACGTTTGTTCATTGTCAAGTGCTGTTTAGCAAAAATTAGGGACATGACATAAAACCATTTAAACACTGAATGTGATTTCATGCAACGTGTAAAAATAAATGAAAACAGTCTGTTTAGCTTGTAAAAACCAATCCATACTTTTGATATTTGTTGTATTTAATGCGTTTGTAATTGAAAGTTATTTCTGTTTTGGACAAAAAGAGACAGAATTGACCAAATGATTAGTACCAGATGGTTTAAAATAAGAAAATATAGGCTGCGCTTGGTTAAACTGATACTTGTTGGTCATATATCCGGCCATTTCTAGAAATTCTGAGGCTGATGTTTCTATATTTTTGAGACTATAAATAAAATAACCTGGTATTTTCCTTCTAGCGTATCTAAAATGTTTCAACCACAACATGAATCTGAAACAGTAAATGAATAAATAGAAGATGATGTATTTGAAATGAGAAAACATGTCATTGGTTTCTGTTCCCTCTGTTTCTGTTTTATGGAGAATATATTAAACACATTTTATCTTTGAGTCAATTCGACTCTGTCCAAACATCTGAACCTCTGACTCTACAACCACCTTCAGTGTTTTCACCAACTCGGGATGTTTGATCAGGATGAAACAGAAAACAGCAAATCAGTCAAAACAGCAGAACATTAAAAAATTCTCAAATATAAGCAAAAAACTCCCCCCAAAAAACCAAAAAACCAACTCTCACGAGACGCAGAATGAACTGTTCAAACACAAGGAAAAACTCAACATGGAACCAAAAATGAAACTTCAGTCTTTTTATGGACGCAGAAAACGTCAGCAATGGGCCCCATTTGGGCCCTAAACCACAGTTTGAGTAGCCTGTATAAAAAGAAAAATAAAGCAGATTGTTTTCAGATGGAAGTTTCCATCAAATTCAGGAAGGAGACATTTATATTGAAACTGAGGCAAAATTAAAACCAGGTTATATCACAAATACACAATTATACAGAGTCCAGTGTCGAGGGGATTCAGGGACTTTCTGATCTCCAAGTCTTTACATGTTCAAGGCCAGCTTTAGGGCTGAGCAGAGTGAAGCATCCTGGGAGATGAAGTCCAGGTACATCATCACTGAGATCAAGCAGTGTTCTGGATGCATAGAAAGGTAAAAAAAATATGGAAGAAAACAATAGGTCCTGTAGTATTTAATGACGTAATCGTCTTTTGGAATCTGGACAGAGATTCTAAAAATGGGAAATGGGAAATGACGTCAGCAGCTGTTGGCGGTTGAAATGAAGGATTTTTGGGGTTCATAACCTCTTCTTGGATTGTCAGGTTAAGTATTTTAATACAGACATTCTGTCAGTTAAATAAGATCCTGAACAGAAAGGTATTCTGGGAAATGTATTCTAGTGTATTTTCATTAATACTGACTAGGGAAAAGCAAAGATTTTAATTACATTGCAGATTTTCCACTTTTAAGGTAACACTTAGTATTTTCTTGATGCTGATAATCAGCTGGTGGATTGTGGGAGGCTTCAAAGGCATGCTGGGGAATGTAGTTCTGGATCAATGTGTGCAAGTGCCACAGAATTCTCTGTATGGACTCGTTGGCTGCTGGTTCTGTCCTGATTAAAGTCACAGGTAGTCCTCAGGGGGCGGAGTCAAAGCCCCGCCTGATGATTTGACGGTACAGGGGGTTTGGAAGAGGTCGGTCAGCTCATTGGATTCATAAACACCTAAAAAAAACCGCACAGACAATATTGTAAAAAGTGTCACTGTTGTTTGGGTTGTTGATTGGAATAATAGATAAGATGAAGTCATCTGAACTGGACTTTTCCCCGTTTAGGGGCCATCCCCATAAATGGATGCCCCTAAACATATGGAAATACAATATGATTTGTGTGTTTACCTGCTATAACAGGCTGTTTCTGCCGTTCATGTTGGGTCCTTTAGATCTCATCTGTTCCTGCACTGACCCTGACTACATGAGGACAAACGCACAAAAACACATGTAAGTAACCATTTTACTTCAACGTCAATAGTACAGCATATCAGCCTATACTAGCAGATGATTACATCACTTATCAAAATAATTACATTTGTCAGTTATATTTTCATTATCAAGACGCAGTATTCTGTATCTTTTAATAACCATCCTGATTTGTCTGTGAATGTGACTTTTACTTCTCCATTTACTTTGAATGAAGTGCACAGAGCTTTAGCCAAACTGTGTTTTTTCACTGTGTTAAATTTAGGTTGTGTGTTCGTCACTTCACAGGAGGAAGGAGTTTGACTTTTGACAGGAAGGACACGGCGCTGTTTGACACTTCCTCGTACAAACACAGATTCAGTATGTTAATCACTTCACTGCACGCAAAGCCTCATGGGAGCTGTAGTTGCTAGGGTAACTGGCTGAAAGTGGCCTTATAATTATTACACTGATTCTCAACTGACTGCATATTAACATGAACACTGTCTGGTTGGTTCCTCACCGGCTGCAGTCCCTCTGCCATCTCTCCTGATCCGATGTGTGTGAGGTGGATGAAGTTTGTCGGCTCTCCAATCATACTGCGATCAATCTTCCTCCTCTTCTTCTTCTACACAAACACAGGTAAAAACACAAGGGTTATTATAGTCAACAAAAACTGAGACTTAAAACGATCAAAACTGAGATTAAAACCCAAATTATATTGGGAACATCTATTTTTCCAAGTTTACAGATACTGTCATATTGGCAAGCTGAAGCTACCGATGATACTTGAAGCTTTGTGGTTACATATTTGTTGCTGAAATGCATCCTGGGAGTTGTAGATCAGTTAATAATTTGTTAGTTGGTGACTCAAAATTTTAGTAAAACTTTCTTTAGAATTCCATAAACAGCTGGTCATGGAAAAAATCAAAAACCAAAATTGTAGACTTCTGGTTGACTTTAGGGTTTGGCTCCAAGTTTTTTTTGTTTTGTTTTTTTCCAATACATGTCTCTACCAAGTGTTGCACATCTAGGTCAAACAACATGTTGGGGGTTCATTTTTGAATGCGTTGGGGGATATATTGCGATATATAGATTTTTTTGGGGGGAAAATCAAAGCTCGCAATAGCATGGTTGATCAAGAAGTCACCATTTACCCACTTTTTTGTGCATCTGGACCTGCTACACGTGTCTACCTAATCTGGTACAGTTTGGGAAAACCTAAAGCTCCCACAATAACATTTTGCAAAGGGTGTTATTCAATCATTTCTGTAAAAACACCAAAATTGGCTGTACCAGTTTGATAACTTATCACAAAAATCTTAACATGACACTGACTAAAGTTGAAGCTATGTTAGTTTTTTCAATAGGGATAAAGTACAAGTACTGGAAATGGCAAAAATGAGGCAAAAATGGCATATTCAAACCAAAATGAAGTTGGCGTTGTGTTTAGAGTCAAAGGTCACACATGGGCTACATTCTTTAAATACTGTAGTGGTGATATTGAGTCATTTCATCCAATAAAATAGTTTTGTGAGTTTTTGCAGTTGTCTACTAAACTAATCCTTCTTACGCACTTATGAAACCAATCAAAAGACCAAACAAAAATATCAAACTCCTGAACATTCCTAATGTGGTGCATGATTCTAGGTCTGTGTTTCGTTGTTGTGAGCTCATGTGATGTGTTCGTACACATCCACATACCCACACGCTCACATCATCATCACGTGTCCAGAATTTCAGACGTGTTTCACTTCGTCAGCGTGATTCAGGTTGAGACAGACACAAACATCTTCTGTCTGTGGTGTGTTCAGGGACACTCCGAGCCCCTTGAAGGCCACATTAACGCCTCGCTCTGCTCCCATGATGGGGTTAATCCTGCTGTGCTGATCCAGAACACATCTTGGCTTCATTCAGAACCATTTGGATCTGATTTAAGAGGCTTATGTTGCTCTGGATTATTATGTAACACTCACAAACACACAGCAGGACTGAAGAGACCAGGGTCAGGACCAGGATCTGTTAGATCCCAAGAAATCCACTGCGGAATCAACACCAAAAAACCCAAATATGAGGAAGATGTATTTGGAAATTTAACCAAACGTACTTGTATTAAATTGAAAAAGTGCCCAAATTTGGAGAATAAATACTGTATTAAATACTAATAAATATTGTATTGTACAAGATGAAGAACTGTATTAAACTCAGTGAATGAAATGAAGTTCCATGTATTAGTTTGGAACTGGAATTTTAATAAACTCTAACTCTTTACACATGAATTCAGCTGCTCTGAAACAGTATTTGATTTTTACTTCATCTTTTCCACATTCACTTCATTAAGACACATCCCACTGATGAAGAGGTGTAATCAGGCGCAGATTTACAGTCCACGGTTTATGAAAACATGCGCAAACTAAGACAATTTTGTTTAAAAATCTCTGCCGGTTGGACAACACCCTCAACAACATCAAGTCTAATGTATAAACCAAATCTTACTTTTAATGCTCACCAACTTCTACTGATCCCACAAAACTGGAGAAATAAAAACCGCAGACAAAATGACAAACTCATCAGATATTGTGCAAACCACTGCTATTAAAGCTAAATCAATATTAGCAGCAGTATTTGAGTAAAATAACAATAGGTAGACTTTCTTTTAATCAGAAATATGCCCGACAAGATTGTTTTCTTAAAAAAAACAATATTTGACTCATATTCTAAGAATAAGGCTCTTTTACTTTCTTAAAATTGCTCTTTTTTTTCTTTTTTTCTTTGTTTTTTTGGTGCAGAGGATTAATGTTTTATAAAAAAAGAGACACTGTTAACCTTTTAAGTGTCATTCTTTTCATTAGAGTAAATGAAGGTGTCCTACAGCCTTTGTACAAATGTGTAATTCATAAAAAAGTCCAACTCTGTCCTTTAGATCATGGATCTGCAACGTCACTTCCTGATGTTTGATCAGATCTCGACTCTAGTAAAAAGATGTTAATGTTGTGTTTTAGTTCTGTAAATTTTGACCCTTTTGAAGTGGTCTATTTAACTTTCTTTACCTTCCTTTTTGCAGTGAAAGAAGCTTTGCTGACGTGACGAGGCGTTCAGGAGCCTCTTCATCATTCTTTACTCAGAAGAGGGCTAATTTCTGATTCATCTACATGCACGTATCTACAAGCAACAGCTCTGCCACCAGGACCGAGCACGAGAAACTCTGAAAAGTGAGTTACGTCATGTTATCTATGGTTTACACTCAGACTGTGTGTATTAACAGTGAATTGTTGTGGCTTCACAATAGAACAAACACAGAAGTCTATAAATACAAACAGAGGAAGCAGTAGGACTTCCTGTCAGACAATACATCATCTGAGGCAAAGGTAGGACAGAAACACCGAGGGACGGCGGGGGTGGACTACAACTCCCATTGTGCATGTCACCAGCACATGTACAGTCACAGAGCAGAGAAAACTGGAAACACAATCTGCTGCTTTAATCAGTTCACTTTTACAATTCTGCATTAGCTGCAACCAAGTAGTGATGTTTAGAATCCTGTGCAGTTCTGATTGGCTTTCACTGCACAATGACAGCAGCTGATTGGTCAGAAACAAAAACTACAGGAGCAAAGAGGTGAAGCTGGTGAAGCTGGTGGAGGTGTAGCTCTGCTGGTTGACACTGAAGTTAAAACGGAAACAAATAATCAGCCTCTGCTTTGTAACAGTAGAAGTTGTGTAACCTGTTAAACCCTGGTCCATTTGTTTCCAGTCTGAATCATTTCAATGTAACACCCAACAATGCATTAGCTGACAGCAGAAACTTCATTCATATAAAAACAAATTATGATCAGAAAACAGCAAAGGTAAGAAAAATCTGTAATACTCTTTTCATAATGCAACCTTTATTTTACTCTTCTTTTGTCTTGTTCAGTGAGTTTTATTGGTAGAGAGATAATATTTGTACTGTTGGATCTGTTTAGTGTTAGCTTAGCGCTGCTAAGTTTGTCTCATTGGTGTGTTTTATGAAATTATTCATGACATATGCTGGTCTCTGACTGTTAGACTGCTTTACATATTTGCCCTTTTAAGTGCTTGTCATTTGAGGTCTGTTTTCCACTGATGTTTTTCTGGTTACGTGGATGTATATCGTGTATATTACTACAAGCGTCGTTGTGTAACCATGGCAACACAGACAGGCTTAAAAAGCTTCCAGTAGCACAAAGTAAAGACAAAGGTGAGAGGGAAAATATACAACTGTGGTGATTTTTTTGAAACTGTTTTCAGCCTAAAAGGGTGGGGAAAAAAGCTCTGTTGGCATGGAATAATATATGTAGTTTAATTTCTTGTCAATATAAGCTCTTTGGTTTCTTTAAAATGTGTCTTGGTAGTTCTAGTCTGGTGCTGTCACTGGTGCTTTAGATACTTCTACAAGGGATGCATCAATATATCAGTCAGACATTGGAATCGGCAAATATTTGTTGATATTGGCCTTTACCAGTATTGGTATATCAGATGTCTTTTCACCGATGCCAGTGTTAGATATTTATCTGTCGTCTTATATCGTTTTTTTGATGAATGTGTGGTGTCTATCGGTATTCATTCATAGATGATGTGATGAACTGAACAATTTTAAACAGGAGCTTTTTTTATTTTTATAATGAAGTTTTCTTTTTAAGTGGATATGTAACAACGAAAACAAAACCAAAGAAACAAAGTGATGTTGATATTAGCCTAAATGTCGGACTAAATATCTGTTTAGTCAAAAATTTTCCAGTTGATGTATTTATCTACTGTCACAGCTGCCTTTCCCAAACTTAAGGTCAGGGCCCAAAATCGGTCACAGAACCTTTTGCATCAAGGTTTCTCCGCAAGTATGGCCACAGTACTCACAGTATTTGCTCTTTGGCCACTAAAGTCTGTTTAGTTACTTCTTGCCGTTTCGTACCATTCTATCAAACAGTTCCTGAGATATCATGTTATAAGAGTGAAACAGACATGAGGTCACAGCACCTTTGACCTTTCACCTCTGACTATCAAAATCTTTCCAGGGTGCAAGTGAGTATATCTGCCAGATTTGTGTCATTTTGTCAAACCCTTCCTGAGATATCAAGTTATACACATAATGGCGACCAATGGACATACCTACTCTTCAACCACTATCAAAAACAAACCAAAAGATTCAGCTTTGTTTTTGTAACTGATTGAATCTATAGTCAAAGCACCAGGAGAACTTTGACCCCTATTGCAGAACGATACTCGAAGGTGCCAGACCTCCAGATCTCCAGGTCTGGCACAGAACACAGCGGAGATTAGTGTGGATATGTGAGACTATTGATCAGGTACTTGAGATAATTGAGCTGAAGGACTTTGATGATATTAGAGGATGTGGCGAAACTCAAACTGACCCAACAACAGCCTATGTTACGTTGCTGTCATGGCAGCTTGGAATTTAGTCGACAACTCCTCCTGAACATGACATACATGCTACTAATTCTTAGCTGCTCATAAATAAAACAACTACGATAGAGGAAAGTATAAATATTAACCCTTAAAGACCTAAAAAGTCACCATTGATCAAAAGAATCTACTGATGTAACTGTCTAATACCAGTTGATCCACTAATCCTATCAATACATGTCAATAATTGGTGTAAAATGCAGTTTGTCATCTTTTCATGGTCATCAGA
>JAPQRQ010036428.1:1792-12032 GCA_037367365.1 Apogon talboti | reverse complement strand
ATGAAGTAATGGTACTAATGTAAGTAATGATATTCAAAGGGATAATGTGGATGTGGACAGGTGTCTGGATCAGCACTTATGTTGGTCTTATGTTCCTTACATGTGTTTTCCTTGAATTTTCTTTACATATGCTTCTTGGAATTTTTTTTTTTCTACATATGGATAAGGAACCAAATATGGTAACTTCATTGACCTTGACTTTCCACATGACAATAAAAAAATTTGAAAATTTTCACAAAAGTAATAAAGTCTTGTTATGTCCTCCAATAACACACTAAGGTCGAAATGTTGAATTTCAGAGTATTTCTATGAGTGAATTATAAAGGGTTAACCCATAAAGACCCAGTGCTACTTTTGAAGCAGTTCCAAAATAGTTTTTTCTTTCTATATTACTTTTCTTGAGTGATTTATCACCATTTATTATAACATTATCCTCTGCATTTTATCGTTTTTCAGTGAAAATCAAATCAATTCTTATATTTAATTCACTGATCATGTAGATTTTTAAAGTTGAGGGTTGTCATATGAAAAACAGAGAAAACTGAAGAAAAAGTGACTTTTTCAGTAAAATCTATCATTAATTGAACATAAAACAAGCATTTCCATCCTCTGTCATTGATCCAACTCCATGGGTTTTACTGGTTAATCAATGTTTTAGAAAATGACGGTGTTTCCACGGTAACTACAGAGCCTCTGAACGTCCAAATGGGTCATATCTAATGACCATGAGAAGATGACAAACTATTTTACACCAATTATTTACATGTATTGATAGGATTAGTGGATCAACAGGTATTAAACAGTTTATTTTAATAGACAATTTTGGTTGACAGTAGATGTTTGGGTCTTTATGGGTTAAAACAAAAAAACATTATGTACCTCTTAAGCACTTGGCCTTTCCTTGATTCTGTGGCAGAGATAATGACTATGGTGGGTAATTGACAGTACAGGCCATGCACACACACACACACACACACACCCACTGTCAGAAAAATGGAGGTTATATTACCTTTCCGAAGCTCCCCTTCCCAATGGCTCGCAATATCTGGAAATGGTCAAAGTTCACTGTGGGAGAAAAAAAAAGAAGAGGAGAAGGTGGTAAGAGAAATAATTCATGAACAAGAGGTTTGACACAGCGGTACATTTACTGTTGTGCCGGATCTGATCTCAAATGAGGCAATGACAATGAGGTTAATGTTCCGGCTTTCAGCTTTAATTTAAAGGTGTGCGCCCACACCAGCAGAGGAGGGACAGCAGCCGGCTTTATAGCGTTCCTCCAGAAAGTAATTAGGCAAGTTAACAAAAACCCTTCCATTTAATAGTTAGCAGCAAATCCTTGGCAATCGATAATTGGCCCATGTCGACAGCCTACAAACTCCTCCTCACTTCACTCCTGTTTTAAGGGATTTTAGCAGGTTTTTTTTGTTTTTTTTTTGGTCATCATGTTCTTCGTAGCCCAGACCAGAGTCCTTCCTTCTGATCAGGTCCCTCATGAATGGATCAGTCGAACAAGATCAGTCTCAAATCAATCACGTATCAGTGGATCAGTTACACACCAAACACATTTAATAGAAAAATAAGAAATACATGTACAAGGATGATAATTAAAGCGAAACAGCGTTCATCTATTCAAGTTTGTTTCACAGGAAGCAAAGTCCATTTACTTTTATCCCAAAGGCAGATATTTTAATCCAAAGAAAAACATTTCACTTCTCATTTGTCCGATGTAACTCTTTATTAATTCTTTAATTACTGTTTGACTTACTGTTAGTGAATTCAGTAGTAGTGTTCCTACTATTCATCACTTTAAAAATTCTCTAATTACATTACTCTATTTATTATCATCTTTAATTGACTCTGTACTTTCTTTTCTGTCCATCTGGTGGTTCCATGTACTTATTTCTGAACATACTGAACTCCTCCGTGTGGGAACTGTTCTATATCCTCATGAGACCCAAGAAAGTAAAAGTTTTGGGTTTTTTACATTTAATGATACAGCATGATGCAACAGTATTTTCAGAAACTTTGTTTTTTTTTTTGGAATGTCCTTTTCAGTGGACAGCTGAGGAAGGCTGTGGATCTCTTGTCGTCTACAGAGGACAAAAATGAATTTCTGTAAATAAACCTGTCCGGTCTAATAAGATCGCCTGCTAATTAGATTTAAGTATATTTTTCACCAGCAAAGTGATCAACTCTTGTTTGCTCTTTTACATTTTGATGCAATTTCAGAGGCCTCACGCAGAGGATTGTGGGTAGTTAAACTGCACCGAGGATCCATATATGCATCCTTGAAATTTCCCCCAAAGGACGGACTCAGTGTTTGGAAGGATCCTGGACACTGGAACAACTTTATGTAAATGCATCTTTGAAGGAACGGCCACTGTCTTTGTCCTGGACCTTAAACGTTAGCGAGGTCAGCTGACTGACACGGCCGGTCACCGCCGTCATATTCACAAAGTCCTTGGTCGCCTGAATGTACAGTACTTTTCTGCTGTACCATCTGGAATGAAAAAGCCTTTGAGTTTTTCCACTATTCACCAATGAACACCCTCAAACAACCTTCAAGCTGAACGTCAGCACTTGCGCATAATAGATATGTTTCATCTTCAATCCGCCAGAGCTACGTTCTCTCCGTCTGCACTGTACATTAGAGCGTCCGCATCAAAGCGATAGAATTAGAATGACAAACCACAGCACTTCTGTTTCAATATAACCCAATATTCTGCATAGCTCTGGAAATTTCCGTCCATCGCTCTATTCATAGGTCTATTAAGGCTATGTCCAACTTACTATTTATGAAGTGAGAATATTTTTCACATTCTGTCTCATCGTGACAGCACAAGTTTGTCAAAAAATGACACATAAGCAGGTCAGTCATTGGGAGAAAGTCGCCATCCGAGGAGACACATTTTGGCAGTGAAAGCCCAAATGTGGCAGCTCGGGAACCAGACGAATCTGAAAGTTCATGTGTCATGTTCTCTGACAGATGTGTCTGCCCCCCCACAGTCAAACCGATTTCCACAAGGCCTAGATCGAGACATTCCAATCGCTGGTGTTTATGTAATATGGGTATTTGATAAAATGACAGCGACGTGGAGGGACTTGGATGGTGAACTTTCCTCTAATGGGAAAAACAAACTAATGCACTGAAACCCCTGCCTGTCATATGTACATGACATTTGTTAGAAGTTTAATTTACAGTTATATATTTCCTTTAAATGCATCGGCTATTGGTCTATCCGAGGGGTGCCAAACATACGGCCCTTGGGTCAAAACCAGCCCTCCAAAGGGTCCAGTCTGGCCCATGGGATGAATTTGCAAAGAGACATTGACAGTGAAGTTGTATTGATCACAATGTTAAATGCTATATTTTTTAGTTCCAGATGCCTGATTAGGCACTTTTGGACAGATAAGTTCTAAGAACTCAGTTCTAAGAACTGTCCACCTCAAATTTAGTTCTAGGAACTACTCTCCCCCAAGGGAACTTTTTCATTTTGCATTTGCACAGACAGTAAGGAACCATGGTACAGACCCGGGTGATGCAATCATATTCTGCATCAGCCAAAGTCCTTTTACACACGGCACAACTTTCACAAACACACAGGGATGGAGAATGAGCTTTATTTATGATTAAAATATAAATCGACATTTGAGGGACCCCCACAGAAAAACATATAATATAAATGCCATAGAGTCCAAGACAATCTCTGTAAAGTGTTTAGTGGCGTTTCCACGCTCCCCACGTCAACGGCAGAGTGCAAACGTGGATTTAGCGCCATAAATCCCATACACACTGATGAAAAACAGAATGAAGGTGTCTGTTAATGGACCAGACGTGTGTTCGTTCCCTGTTCAGAAGGTCACAGAGCTGTGGATAAAAGAAGCAGAAACGCTGCAGATGATGCGCCAACAGGAAAGCTGAAAAGGCCACATGATGTGCTTATTATTGTTAACTAATAAATGGTATTTGTAGAACTGTTGTATAAACTGATGTATACTGTTGTAGAAAAGCAACAGGACTCATGCCTATGACCTAATCATGGCTGTGCTATATTCACCATAATGCACTTACTCTTCTGCAAGACGTGGAAATCTGGTAATAGGCGTGGCCTGAGTTCGACCAATCACCAAACACCTACGTCATATGAGTTCCTATAGAACCATCAAAAGACCCTACCTGGGAGTAGGAGCTAAAATGGTTCTAGGAACTGTGGTTCATAGTTCCAAGTTCATATGCTGTCCGAATGTGCGAAAAAATGTTCTAGGTACTGAAAAGGTTATAGGAACTGCAAAAAGTTCCTACAGTGCGAAAGGGCCTATAGTAAATGATTTGTGCATTTGTAGATCCACTGTGATCTACAAGTTGTAATGCACATGTGTAAATGATAAGCTGAGGTTAAAAATCATTTATTTTTCTTAAAAAATGTTAGGTTGTTTATGAATTTTCAGTTTAGTCATATTTTGATTAAGAGCAGTTTGTTAAGGTAAACATTTATACGTATTGTAACTTCAGCTTTTGCACTAAAATACAAAGAAAAATTTGTAGTTGTCATTATTTATGAGTTATTATGCTATTATTTTACTGATCCGGCCCACTTGAGGTCAAATTGGGCTGAATCAGTTTGCCACCTATGGTCCATCCACTTGTATCTAGAGACATTTTGCTGCTGCACATGACCCTCGCCTGTTGGTGCCATGGATACCGTCATGTAGAACTAACCGCAGGCAGTGACTGCAGACGGTGCGTCACAAATAAACAAAATTCCAACAACTACAGCTTGTTTTGTGGCTCTGCTATATGTTACTTTGAGCTCATAATGGAAAAAACTAATTAAAACTCTATGTTCTTTACAACATTCACATGAACATTTGTCATTACAATGGGTTACTAGCAAAAAAAAAAACACAAAATAACAAAAGCATCGTAGGCCATTTCAAGCTGTAAAGGACAGTGTGAGGCTCATATGACTTGCTAGCTTGGTTCTTGACAGTAATACTGCTTGTGTCAGTGCATGTTTTAGTGTGTATTTTAGAGATGGCTCTGCTGGGAAAAACACAACACACACTCATCCATAAATGTCTAGTGGTGTATATGGAAAATGCAGCACTTTCACTGGACATTTTCTTTCTTACTGCATGAACGTCAAGTCACTGCCAAGGTTGTTTTACAAGGTAACAATGACTGTTCTCCACTGGGTTGGACACAACTAAATATATTCATGTAGTGCAGGGGTGCCAAACTCATTTTAGTTGAGGGGTCACATTCAACCCAATTTGATCTCAAGTGGGCCGGACCAGTAAAATAAGAGCATAATAGCCTATGAATAATGAGAACTCCAAATTTTTCTGCTTAAGAGCAAAAACGTAAAATTAAATTATGAAAATGTTTACATTTCCAAAATATCCTTTTCCAAAAAATGAATAAACTGTAAAAACTCAAATTTATTTAAGAAAAAAGGTGGAATTCTAACATTATGCCTGAACTTATTGTTTATACTTACAGAGCACAGTGGATTTACAAAGGCACAAAACATTTAGCAACAGGCAAAATATTGTTAATATTTTGGAGTTTGTAACAAAAATGAGTTTAACATCCTTGATTGTTAACGTCTTCAGTGTAATTCTTGCACTTTTCTAATTCATCCCGTGGACCACCACTGGAGCCTTTGGCAGGCTGGTTTTGGCCCAGGGGCCGTATGTTTGACACCCCTGATGTAGAGCATGTGGGGTTAGAACTAATACAGATAAAGACATTAGCCACAGCAAGTCACAACTGGTGTGTCAAAAGTATGATCCTGTATCCAAATAGAATTAACTCTTAAAGACATAGAACTATTTTTGTGATTTTTTTTTTTATGATTTATCACCATTTATTATAACATTTTTTTTTCACCTTTTCAGTAAAAATTTCCTGATCATCATATAGATGTTCATAAAAGCTCAGAATAAATTCAAAGGTTATTAATCACATCGGACTGAAAACTAAGAAAAAGTGACTTTTTCAGCAAAATATATGGGTTTTACTGGTGAATCATTGTTGAAAATGTCAGTGTTTCCATGTTCACTACAGTCTGTGAACGTCCAAATGGGTCATTTCCAATGCTGCTGAAAATCTGAGAATCTGCTTTTTACCTGAATTATCTAAACGTATTACCAGGATTAGTGGCTCACAAAAGTTATCAAACATTGTAAATCAGTTTGGGCGTTTGTTTTTTTTTTCGCCGGCAGCTGTTTCGGTCTTTGAGGGTTACAGGAGTCGTCAGCTGTTTGGTTTGCAGTCAGCGCTTATGAAAAGCTCTGACATACGAAAAAGTCTTCTGGGTATTATGGTCTTTGGATGAACTACAGATTTGCATAAAAATGCAAGGCTTGTTGGAAAGCTCGATGCTAAATGAGTTTGTTCACTGGGCGTCACATGACCGCGCTCTGATAAATAAAGGGACTTTGACTCAGTTTGGATGTTATTGGATAAATCATACATAGCCTCTAAAATGATTGTCACGATGATGAAGAACAAAAAGCCCTGTGATCTCTAAATTAAAGGCGCCTAATCTGGTATTCCAGTTTATCTGGTGGGAACATCAGAGCGCAGGCAGTGGCAGTGGAATCTCACTGCTCCACACTCAGCCGTCGTCTTTACTCTGTTCTATCAATAAGGGTAATGGCACCGTTACATGTTTTGCTCTGTGGTTTTTGTTTTTTTTTCCTTCAGTGGATATGAGACTGAGGTGTCGGTAAAATGGACCTAAATGGACCTGGTGAGGGATTACTGAGAGGTTTTTATATATTCTGCCTTCATAAATCAGTTCAGCGAACACGGTGCAGGGGTTTTTAGCTCCATCTGCTATTGTGAAGGCGCTGCGTCTTCATTAGCAGTTCCTTCAAACATCTTCTCTGACAAAACTACTGGTTGGATTCATTTTAAATTTCTTATGTAGATCCCTTGGGAAAACGTCTACAAAGTTTGTCCACAGTTTTGAGAAATTTTTTAAAGATTAAAAATTTGCCTTTACTTATAATGGGCCATAATTTGATGGTTTATAACATGGAAATAGTTAGAGATATCAATATAGTTACTATTGAGCACTGATAGGAAGTCATATTTGGGCTTTCATTTGGGTCCATGACCTTTGACCTTGAGTCACCTTTAAGGGTCAAACTCAAGTTACCAATGTCTACATTTCAACAATCTTTTTCTTCAAAACTACTGGTCGGATTCATTTCAATTTTTTTTTTTTGTAGCTTCCTTGGGAAAATGTCTACAAAGTTTGTCACAGTTTTCAGAAATTTTGATTTTTGAATTTTGGATGAATTTCTGAAATTTGCCTTTACTTATAATGTGAGTTTAATGGCTTTATCTTTTTGTAGTTATTATTGAGCACTGATAGAAAGTCATACATGGACTTTCATTTACTTAGTTCAGTTCTCCTCCAGTGAAAGTAGCACCCACTTCTATTGCATCAAGACCACAGGACTCTAACATAGCGGCAGAACCTGACAACCTCGCAAATTCATCTTGTTATTGATTCTTGATAGAACATTCCGGTGAGCTACAGGGCCATTGGTGCTATTTTTATTATTCACAGGAGAATGTTTGAGCCAGAGCAATCAGCCGGCCATGTCCTGCACGTATTGTACTGTACCGCCGGCGACCGCTGACCGACCCCCTCCTGGTCGTCTGTGCCGCTGATTGAGACCGGCCTCTGTTCCTGTGGTCACCGCTGGTGAATGTGAACACAGCAGGCGTGGAGCTAACACATGCAGCTCCTCCTTAAAAGTCCGTCAGCTCACATCCTGATCTGTTCAGCCCCCTGTCCGTGCAGACAAGGTGTAATCATGGGAGAATAAAGTGCACGCTGGGCGCTAGTAGCTGACCTATGCACCCCCCAGTGTTGAATAAGATAGCGAGTCATCACAGTCTTCCAGTCCCAAGATGTGGTTTGCATGTTTTGTCTGGAGGATAGTCTAAGCCAGTACGGATTCTCTCCGCTCAGTCTTTTGTACATGGCTAATCCTCTCTTATGGCGAAGCTCTGACTGCACCCCGGTGTCAGCACACACAGACACTGTGTCATGAACATATAGCAGCTATCCCTGAGGTATTAAAGAAACAGGATAAAGAAAACTGAAGAAAATTGTGCAAAGAGCAGAGTAAGTTTGAAGATTCAGCGCTTCGTTTGCACTTGAAAGAGAGAGTGACAATACAGTTCGTGGTAGCTTTGACAGTAGCTATGAAAAAACAGCTGTAACACCGAGCAGGAAAAACAGACAGTGGCGTACTATCAGACGCTTTCCAGAACCGAATGATTAAACATGCACATCAACCCTGAATGTACCATGCTGCGGTCACAGTTATGAGTGAATGTAGAAAATGTCACAGTGAATAAATGTGACATTAAATGGTACAATGTCTACTTTCTACTTTCTGCTGTATGTTCCACTTTATTTACCTGTGTGCTATGGGAGATAAAGACATTAAACTCTGAATAATAATAATATATTCCTATAAGGATTAAAAATAATCAGAAATGATTGATATTGACATTTTATCTGTATTTCCCAGTCCTATGTCAATCATTTTTATTGCTAGGTATCATTCGGAGATTCGAAATGACACTTTTGTCTTATAGTTTCTGAACCACTCTTTTACAAGCCTGATGAATTTTGGTATTGTCCAATCTCAGCAAATACACAATGGCAGAATCTGAATTATTTGCTTAGTAAAGTCCAGGTGGTGACTATTTTTTTAAGTGTCAAATCAAGAAAGAAATAAGAAATATAGAAAAGTATATAGAAAAATACCTAGTTTTGTGTGAAAAGGCTTAGTGGACTGCATCTTTCATCTTTCTTTCTTTGTATGTGATACACGTAAACAAGAAAACAGTTGTTACCCAAACATCGTTCACCTTGTTCTTCGAGATAAGAGGTGAAAAAGTATCAAAAGTGGTGAAAGGTGAAAATCACTCTTGTAGTCTGGTCATGTTGCAGCTGCAGAAACATCTTCATGTAGGCCTGTGTATTTTTACAATCTGATATTTCTACAGTTTTTCTTGATTTGTAAAACCATCCTTTAACTGACAAACACTGTACGTGTAAATGATGACATTAATCTAATGAGAATATTTTTTTTCTGAAATGAGATCCCATGGGCCATGACTGGTAGGGGAGGGACTTCACCTCTTTATCCATTACAAGAAGCTGTCTATTAAGAAAACATCAATGAATAAAAATGTTCAATTTATGCGTATATCTGTGCGTTCCCTGAAATATTCCCTCCACTGCTGCTCATTTAAATGAACGCTGACACTAATAAATACTAAATCTAGAATTTCGTAGATATTAGTATTACTGCTGCTAGATAAATGAACATATTTACTTTTTTTACAGTCAGTTAGTACAATTCTTAAGTGTCTGGGCAAAAGATATACACAGGTGTTTTGCAGAAGCAATGGTGCAAAGCACTTTTGTATTATGAGAAGTGAAAAACATTTTCAGTTCAATACAAAACTGTGGCAGAACAAATAAGATAATGGTGTTGGAAAACATTACATTAGATTGCTAAATATTCACTGGCAATATTAGATATTGGTACAAACATGCTGCATGCTGACTGTCACTGATGATGACGATGAGAGTCAGTCCTTAGGTATTGAAATTTGGTACCAAATGACGAGGCATTCAATAGTACTTATGTTATTCCACCAATGACATGAGAGTATTGAAATTTGGTATCCTCTACTGCACTGTCATGAAGTTCAGCAGATGTAATAGACTTACACAGACTTTATTGATCCACAAGGGAAATTATGTGGTCACAATAGCTCAGTTTGTTGAAAAAACACGAGCAAAAAACCAAAGAGTGAAGAGATAAAAGCAATAAATAATATAAACAGAATACACCAATAAAACAGAAAAAAAATTCAAGATTTGCTTATGTACAAATGTACAGGATATGGAAGTAAATATACACTATATACATACAGGTGTGAAAGTGACTAGTAGTAATTTATTCATCCATTCAACAGACCATGATATATACATACAATTTGTTTTACTATATTAAGCGGGGGCGAATAGGCGTAGGCTGAAACAGCAGCTTATTTATGCATACCCTATTTACAAAGAGAAAAGTTGTTTGAAGAAAACAAGATGGCACAGTTTTAGACAAAATATGATTAAAACAAATAGTATAAATCTAAGCAAAGTCTTCGATTTCTACTAATAATTGGCTTACTTTACCC
>JAPQRQ010036427.1:0-12038 GCA_037367365.1 Apogon talboti | reverse complement strand
CCCCCCCCCCCCCCCCCCCCCCGCCCCCCCCCCCCCCCCCCCCCCCCCCCCCTGACTGGGAGAAGGACATTGGATATGATGGTTGTAGGACAGTCAGAGAAATGGTTAATGTGTTAAAAAGACAGGTAACATGCTGTAAAACGCACTTACTATCATACCTCAGGCACAGCAGAGACTCTTCTACCCTCAAACCCACTCAGAAATGGATGAACTGGAGATGTGGGTGCTTGATGTGGTGTCAAACACCCACTTGGTTGGGTGGTGGAGAGGTCTAATGTTGACATTTGGGAGGAAGAGTAGCTGGAGGTGGGTGCATGTCCACAGAGTAATGATTTATGATGCTAACAGCTGGTTGAAAATGACCACCCTGCATCCTTTTTCTGTTAAGACATGTACCATTCAGTGTCAGAGCTCAAGGCTTTGGGCTTTTATCTGATATATCACTTTACAAATGGCCAGCAGTAAGAGTCAAGGCTGAGTCTGTTTGTCTCTGCATTGTCTACTTGTGCACCCTTATAACACAGAGGTCAGTTTAAGGAAAGTAAGCAGCCAACCGGTTGAATGAGGACCGGCATTAATTTACAGCCAGAGGGCAGATTAACGGCTCAGAGGGATGCTGTCAGTGGATCAGGCTTGCTGAACGTCAGCCAATGTCCAAATAAGTCCACAAGGGCATCTGATTCACAAATGTGGAGCTTGCTCGCATTACTCCCACTGTCCTTAGTCAGGGCTTCCAGTTTGCTTACATTGACTCTGAAATGAAAGTACCGTAAGCCTCTCCTCCTAGATCTGAAAGTTTTCGGTTAATCATGCAGTATGTCCCCAGTCTCTTTTGTATGGTCAAACTGTAGTACTTGCCTGGTAGTCTAATCCAGTCCTTTCCTGGAGGCCACTCTTTCTTGGGGAAAATCTGATCCTGCTGAGGGACTAGAAATAGCCACTGGTGTGCATTTCACACTGAAACGGGATCTGACCCAGGTCTCCTCTGGTAACGTTAGGCCTCTGGTATGAATCTGGGAAGACAGCATTTAGAAATGGCTCTGTCATCTTTCTTTGACAGAGTGAAACCAATGGTCTATCTCGAAGAGGACACGGGGACGCTGTGTCTTGGATAAAATGAAAGACAAATGCAGGAAAAAGTGTCATTTTTACAGGATTTAATAGAAAT
The DNA here is from genome assembly GCA_037367365.1 of Apogon talboti. Classification (NCBI taxonomy): domain Eukaryota; kingdom Metazoa; phylum Chordata; class Actinopteri; order Kurtiformes; family Apogonidae; genus Apogon; species Apogon talboti. The sequence continues at coordinate 10,870 of JAPQRQ010036427.1, read as the reverse complement.
TCACAGGCACATTTGTGAGGAGGAAAGGTATTTTGACAGGTAGAGGTGATGTAATGAGTCGGAAACATGAACAATCCAAAATATCTGGTGTCATGTTTGTAGCTAACATTGAAGGGTGCCTTTTGAGAGAGCTTCAGACCAGAAGAACAGCCCAGTTTGCACCTCAGTGTCGTCAGTTTAATATCCTGTTCAAACTTTACTTGAGCTCTATTTTATGTGTTTTATGTATTTCAGCTTCCCCTTGCTGTTTTAAAAGCTGACAAAAAATCTTTAAGGATATGTCTTGGTAGTCGAAAATATAAAAATACATCTGGCATATAGTTTTTCATTTTTCATGCAGATACCCTGAGGGGACTTCAGCAAGTTGATTTATTTTCTTGAGCACTATATTAACAGAAATTATGCATAGAGTTGAGCAATGTGAGAGTGACAACTATAACAATGTACTGTTTTTAGTTTCTTGGATTTGTTTTTGACTAGGTTTATATTGAGGGTTTTGTTCTCTACTGGTCTGGGTACTGTTAAAAATGATCAGTACAGGTACCTTGACTCAATGTTGGTCCCTAGATAAAACACTTAATAACCATTTTCCATTTTGTACAAACAGAAAAGTACGCATTACCACAAAAATTCCTACTTTAATTTTCATGTATTAATTGTTTTTATGCCAACTATCCTGTGTACCATTCAGTGTAAGGACTAAGCATTCATCCCCAGTCAGACTTGTTTGTTTTGGTGACATGGTCGTCTGAATCCAAGACAGTAACACAACCCCCCCACCTCCAACGTTCTTCATTGTTTTATTGTGGTCTTATATTTCAGCAAAGTAGAGCAGATCCTGTTTTCCAGCTTTTGTCTGTGACCCCAGTCAAACGTTAAATCATGTTGTGTAATCTTTCCAGACTTTGACATTGGAATGAACCTGTAAAATACATATGAAGCAGGTGTATTTGGCGAAGCAGTAAGTGAACAGATTTACTGCTTTCAGACCAGAGCTGTCACCAGTGCTGACGGGTCGGTTCGACACTAAGGTTTTTTACCCCAGAAAAGGCTGTCGATTTTGTCTCTCAGGGGGTGAACTATACACCTTTGGGCTGCTGGTAGGTTCCCCATTGAGCGCTGCGCTCCTCGCGCTCTTTCTCTATGGGCCCAGGCTCTCTCTCGCTCTGTGCTTCCTTTAGGCCGTTCTGAATGGGCTCCGGCCTGCCCCTCCAAGGGTTTGTAATGAGAATGTGACGCAGCTGCATTTTCACTGCAGCTGTCTTTGAGTGGTGGAGGCAGGAGGAGGAGGAGAGGGGGCGGGGGGTCGCTGGCGGCAGTAAGCACAAGCCTTTCCTGTTAACGCAGCACTCTGTGCACGACGTTTGTCCCAGCTGACAAACTACAGCCAGCCCCGATCTATGGCACCCTGCAGGGGCCTTATTCCGCTTATTTGGAGCCATTCACTCTTCAGTGTTGCGTTTTGTTCGGCTAATCCTCACATGCTCCTTACAGTCAGTGAATTTCAGGTCCCAAGAAGCTGGAGTCATCTGTCAATAAGCTGCTAAGTATTGAATTAATCACCAACTGTTTTAATCAGTTTATCAGTAGGTGAAAGTCACATTTTTTTATATTCCAGCTTCTGCATAGAGCACAATATTTTCTCGTTTCTTTCTTCATCATTGACCGTAAACTGAGGATGTCATGTTTGGCTTTAGGAAACACTGTTCAACATTTTTAACCTGTTTTCTGACACGTCATTGACCAAAGAATAATTGATTTTAGTTGGAGAAAATAATCAACCATGAAACTAGTAGTTAGTTCTATCAGTGCAGTTATCAGTTAATAACACTAGTAAAAACAAAAGGGAGTCTCCATTTTCCTTTAAAGAAAGTTAAAAGATAAAAATCATATGTTAAAGTTACTTTTAGAAAAATAAAAAGCTGGAGAAATTAGGGGTAATTTCTGCACAGACGGGTGAGATTCTCCATTTGGTTGTTTTTGTTTTTTTAATTAGTTTTTTTTTTTTTTATCCCCAATACTGTGAGAAGGAAATATTGTGAGAATATGATAATTGGAGGACCGTCAAGTTTTGAGTGGATAAGACAGAATGACAAGACTAAAGTCAAAGTACAGCAGTTGCTTGCCTCAGCGTGCTGTGTTTGGGTCGGCTGGGAATTTTGACCATTCCCCTAAGGATTTCTCAAAAATACAACTTTGTGTAGTCTTGGGATCTCTTTTTTTTCCCCCAAATAAAGGCACCATTATTCTGACTTTATTTTCAATGTCATCTTTTTTTGTCTTCTAATTTTCACTTTGTAAAATTTTAGGATAGTTGATGTTTCTACCACAATATTACCTTCAGAGATGATACATATTGCTGTAGACCTACTTTGATGAATGCATACATTTACTGTAGGCCAGTGTACAAACACATGTTGATTACTACTTCATTATGTGACTCTGAGCTCATCCTTCCTCACAGGACATTATTGTAAAGAGTATGGGCCATTGGAAGAAGAACTCAGCTGTTTGACAGATGCATGTGCATGTTTTACCTTTAACCTCTAAGACCTGTGAGTCCTACCTTGGAGTCACGCTAAAGGATAAACATGTTAACCTTGTCTTCTTTTTCTTGTGTTTTTTTTTTGTTTTTTTTTTTTTTAGGTTTGAGTGGGACAAACTCTTGGAGAATGTGCATTGTTTGATCATAAGTGTGACAAAGACCGACAAGCAGGAAGCTTATATACTCAGGTGAGTGAGTGCCGGGTCTTCTGCCCACAGAGCGCCGTCCTCTGTTTACCTGCAGATTAGGAGGCAGCCGGGATTAGACAGCGGTCAACTGTAAGCCGCTTCTCATGGACAGTGCTGTGTCTGTCCCAGGTGATGATCGCCTTCGACATGGTGACAGTCGTAAATATACGATTACATGTGGTCTGTGTGTTAATGGAACAGGACTGTGAATCCAGAGTGAAATTCATTCTGCTGTGCAATTTTAAGGAATCAAGGTAGAACATGGTGTCATACCAACTCTGTTTTTGAACTCCCAACAGACTGTCAGTACAAAAATGCTTGAATTGTTCATTCTTTGTGGTTAATGTTTCAAGTATCTGGAAAATTATTTGCAAACATTTTGATGACCTGTTAATCTTTAAGCAGCTTTTTTGCATCTTATCAAATGTCTAATGTTTTTCTTTGTCCTGCTTGACAGGATAATATATAGTTTTTAATTTCAATAAAACAAGTTATAACAATATGTCTCCTGCTGTAATTACATTGATATAAATGTAGTATTTACTATGGACCAAAATATGATGCTGTTTTACTGGAAATGACACATGGCAGCTTGGTGTGTTTAGTATATGTTGTGGGGTTTTGTTTTTTTGGGTTTTTTTTGTGCACTAAGCTCAGCATGGCCCTTTTTATATTAAAAACAGTAAGGGTTTGACTGGTGTCATTAATAATTAATAGACACCCGTGTTCACTCTAGTGCATATGTCTCATGTCTCCTTGTGCTTTTTCCACAGTGAGAGTAGCATGTTTGTCTCCAAGAGACGTTTCATTTTGAAGACATGTGGAACCACCCTCTTACTGCAAGCACTGGTGCCTCTGCTGGAACTCGCCAGGGAGTACTGCGGCTTCGACGCCATTGAGGTGTGTGTTACACAGTGTCCTTTTCCAGTCATAGTGCTTCTCATTTACATTTAAACTGTTGGCATATTAATCAGAATTTTCCATCCTACATTTTTACCATGTGCCTCCTTGTTCCAGAATTTCTTTTACTCCCGTAAGAATTTTATGAAACCGACCCATCAGGAGTTCCCTCATCGAAACTTCCAAGAGGAAGTGGACTTTCTCAGCCAGATTTTCCCAAGTACGTAATGAAAGTTCTGCCTGTTTTTGGGCTCATTTCCAATGCTCCCCGTACAGACCTGTACCGTACAGATGTTCAGAAGCATCAGGTCAGCTAACTGCAGCCTCTCTGTGTTCTCCTTCAGATGGTGCAGCTTACTGTATGGGACGTTTGAACTCTGACTGCTGGTAAGGGGATCATTCAACTTCCTACACTTGAATCATGAACCTTGGTCTATGTTTACACCTGTTCCACCAACACCTGCCTAGAATGTGGTTTGAACTGATGCCAGTGCTGGTTCAGACTTGGATCAACCTGCAGACCTAAGAACTGGTTTACATTTCAACAGACTACAGGTTGTATTACTGTACAACTCTTTGTAAAAGAGCCAACAGCCGTTTATTCAAGTAGGATTTTATTGTTGGCTGTCATTGCCAAAATAAGTCAGTCATTAATGATCTGACATCATCCAAGCAAACAGAGCAATTATTTCTTACCTTAATCTTACACATTTCAAACATTACATTGACGTTACAAACACAATGCTAAGGTATTATTATCTGACTTGGATAGCGAGCTGTCAGGACTAGTGATGGGAAGTCCCAGTCTTTTAACTAACTCAATTATCTTCTTTGGTTCATCAGTCTGTTGTAAATCGATTCATTTGATTCACCAATTTAAAAAAAAAAAAAAAAAAATCAGGCTAAGAGTGGATTCTTATGGCAGACATATGGTATTATATACCAACTCTGAGCTAAATCTAAAACTGCCATTGGTGGAAATGGGAGAACAATGTAGCCAGATCAAAATATTTAGGTATCGCCAATGAATCGTGACCTCACATCATTTTACAACTTAAATTTTTGGTTTCTCCTCCAATAAATCACTTTTGTTGCTTGTGAACTTAGACCTATAGATCACATCCTTGCAGTGCTACAGATTCTTTTAAATGGTGTATTTCTTCATTAGTGACCCTTGTTGTGACTTCATCTCCCAATAGGTACCTGTTTACCCTGGACTTACCAGAGTACTGGGAGAACAAGCATGCGGATCAGACGCTGGAAGTTCTGATGAGTGACCTCGATCCAGCCATTATGGACCAGTTCTACATGAAAGATGGTGTTTCTGCAAGTGATGTCACTCGTGTAAGTAGATCCTTATGTTCCGTGTGAGCTTGTAATGGATGTTGGTGTTAAATCCGTAGAGTGGGTTTGTTTATCTATAATTCAGCTCTTCCTGGTCAGAATGAATGTTTTATTTATTTATCACCCTTTATTTAACCAGGAATAAAGACTTGTTGAAATTAAAAATCTCTTTTTCCAGAGTGTTGTGGCCATGACAGCAGCAGACAATAGACTTTAACCATACACCCACACTAAAAATGTACATAAAACATGTCGTTTTAAAACCGTACATAAAAAGACTAAACTAAAAACATGCCTATAAAACCCCATCAGTAATGTAAAAGTATAACAACACTGTTCCTTAAAAGCATCTCAAAGCAGAACCTGAGTCAATCAGTTTGAAGAGCATCTCCATTCGGATTGATCCTTTTCCCATTGATTTAAAATGAAATAAATGTATTTAACTAGACCTGCTCCTTCAGTTTAATCTGCTTCTGTAGGTTCTGTTGTATTCAGTGGAATCAGAACATTGAAAAGCTTTCTTTCCCAGTTTGGTTCTGACTTGTGGAAGGCATAGAGATAACAGATCCTCAGACCGGAGACTGTAATTATTAACAATCTATTACTTCACGTGTCCACATCACATGCTTTATGTCACTTTTGTCAATCGTGTCTTTGACATTTGGCTGCTGCAGCACTTCAGTTGGGTTTCCGTGTTGCCAAGCCCACTTCAGTGTGGCAACAAGTTGTTCTCTCTGAATCACGAGACAACACACTTTAACAAACTGTGTTGTGTCTCTGACATGAGGACACAAAACAATGGTCAACAGGTTATGTAAACTGTGATTTAGCATTAGCAACAAAACAATCCAAAAGTTCTGTTTCTTTAACCACCACTACGGGCCCACAGTTTCCAGATCAGTGCACCTCTAAATCCCAGTGGATATTAGTAACTCTTGACTCTCCTTTTTCAATAAACCCAACAGTTACTGTAGTCATAATTTGAACATCAGATATCCAACTTTCAAACATTCCAGATGTTGATTAAAAATGGATTGTGACTTGTGAAACTTTGCTGTTTGTGCTTTTAAACCCTTTATGGTCAAAACATGGCAAACACTTATCAAACAGCAGAACAGTTCATAAACCAAGAGGTTGGTCATTCACAACAATTATAATAAATGCTTAGCGTTTAGAATAAAATCTGCATAGGATTGTGGTTCCATTAGTCCAGAGGAGTTTCTCTCTGGTGTGTGACAGAAACAGTTTTAGGCTTCTATGGCGAGTCCACATTTTGTCAGTAGAATGGAATAAATCTTTGTCACTGTTAAAGGAACAGTGAAATTCAGTGTAGCGGCTCTGTTGTGTTCAGCAGCAGATTCTTAAAGTGCAAAAGGAGACTGTAAAAACTGTCGCACAAATTATTCTGGAAAAAAGGAAGAAGAAGAGCAAATATACAAAATAACCAAAATAGCTGCTAAAACATAAAGAGCACCAGGTCGCTGCGTCTACATGCACCGCCGTCTCAAGTCAGAATTTTAGTTTGAATTTGAGTTGTACATGACTCAGTAGGTAGAGCGTAGAAGTGATTCATATAGAAACGGGTAGTAAAGGTTTTGTACCAACATGGTTTTGTCGTTGCAGATGAGTGGAATTCGTGACCTGATACCAGGTTCTGTGATTGACGCCACAATGTTCAACCCCTGTGGCTATTCAATGAATGGAATGAAGACCGACGTGAGTGACTGACTCCTGTTTATCCTCCTGTCTGCCTCAGAGAAATTATTCAGATAGAGGGTGGTTATGACTATAGCAAGAGAGTAAATATGAAACATTTCAGTAGAACAAATCTTTAAAAAGACGTGCATTTCATATTGTGGAGTGATTTTGTGGAATAGAATGGAACAAAATATCCAACGGTGTGAAAACATCATAAAATTTAAGGAGACTTTTAAAAACCTTATTTTCCAGAGATGTAGTACCAATGAGCAGGAGTACAACAGTTACAGTTAGTGATGGGATGCTATCATTTGTTCTCTTTTTCAATACTGTAATAACTGACCTATTCTTTTTTTTATGGACTGTATACATTTGTCAGATAAATGTGTTGTAGGATAATATACACTCAGCTTCTTTCTGCTCCATTTCAGACATAAAATATTGTTAAAGAGACACAGTGAAAGAGTTGTACATTGTGCAACTTTTTTTTTTCTTCTTTTTTTAGTTAACTTTTTGTCTTCAAGACTCTGGAGCGTTCCATTTAAATTTTGTCGTTTCTCTTTGCCTTTTGTTCACCTTTATGTTTTGTTCCAAATAAAGTTTATTATGGTCACCTTTCATCCAGACCAGTTGTAAAGTGACGTCCTCCCCTTTGCGTTCTCCAGGGAACGTACTGGACCATCCACATCACCCCAGAACCAGAGTTCTCCTACGTCAGCTTCGAAACTAACCTCTCCCAGACCTCATACGACGAGCTGGTCCGGAAGGTGGTGGATGTGTTCAAGCCAGGAAAATTTGTGACTACGCTGTTTGTCAATCAGGTAAGAGAAACATTACGTACTAGTTACAAATGTTACTGTTTGCCAGGCATCAACACACAGGCACATCTAAAACATCTAGTCAGAAAAGTGGGAAAAGTATTATAAGTTATTTTAGTTTTTTGAAATTATGGTATATTTTAAACAAACTGAAAGTGGGCATTTACAACACTGAATATCAAAGTGACTCCTATGGTTTCCTTGCTTTAATATAATTACACGTGCGCAGTAACTAGAATGACGTCCCCTTTCAGATTAACTCTAATACACACAGTTTGGCTTTACACTTCTGTTATAAGCCTAAGGACCGTGACGGTTTAAGACGTCTATGCGTTCTATGACAAGGCTGGATGTTAAAGAATTGGCCCAAACACATCTGCCTACTGCGACGCAGAAAGAGAGGCTTCTCCAAACAGGCGACCAACACGTGTCATGTGATTGTCATACATTTTTGTACAGTTCAACCCCGAGGCGTCACTAGAATATTGTGGGGTTTGTTGTGTATTTGTGTTGTGACTCATTCGCCTCGCCACCAAAGGCTCAGATCTGATTGGTCCTTGAGCTTCTTGTGGCATCTCGTGATAGTAACTCCTGAAGAAATTAAGGCAACATGAACTGAAACTGACAAGCTGAAACAAGCCAAAGATGGAGAGGTTAGACAGGTTAGAGAAGTGGAACAGTAACTAGGTCATCATGCCAAAGGGTGTGCTTGACTTATTAACTGTTTACAGGTATTATTATTATTATTATTATTATTATTATTATTATTATTATTATTATTATTATTATCATTATTGATGTTACAATTCTTTATAACTACATGTGTATTAATCCTTTAAGACACAGGTGTCAAACATACGGCCCACGGGCCAAAATGGCCCACCAAAGGGTCCAATCCGGCCCGTGGGATGAATTTGTGAAAAACAAAAATTACACTTAAGGGATCAACAATCATTTTAGTTCAGGTTCCACATTCAGCCCAATATGATCTCATGTGGGTCAGGTCAGTAAAATACTATCACAATAACCTATAAATGCTGACAACTATAAAAAAAAAAATTCTTTTAGTCTTAAAAAAAAAAGATAATATTACATGAAAATGTTTACATGTACAAACTATCCTTTCAAAAAAAAATGTGAATAACCCTAACGAATATGAACAACCTGAAATGTCTTCAAATAAGTAAGTGTAATTTGACCACTATTCTGATTTGTAGATTCACTGTGATCTGTAAGTTGTAATGCACGTGTGTCAGTCGGCATAATATTGTTAAAATTCCACTTTTCGTAATAAATTTGATTTTGTACATGTTCACATTTTCAAGGATAGTTTGTAGTAAACATTATTTTAGTTTACTACATTTTAATAATGTAATTTTACTGTGACATTATTTATATATTATTATTTTACTGGTCCGGCCCACTTCAGATCATATTGGGCTGAATGTGGAACCTGCATTAAAATGAGTTTGACCTCCCTGCCGTAGTCTGAAAATATGTCCGTACCGTCATTGGATCTTAATGATGCATCTACAGCATGTAACCTAATAAATAACCTCTGCCTGTCTGTGTTTTGTTTTGTTTTCCTCCTCTGCAGAGCTCCAAATGTCGCAGTGTCTTTTCTTCTGCCCAGAAACTCGAGGGCTACAAGCGTCTCGACCGCCAACTGGCTCAATTCAACGATTACAATTTTGTCTTCACTAGTTACGCCAAGAACTGCCAGCAGAACCAGAAGAGCTGAGGGTTGAGGATGAAGAAGAGGCGTAAAAAGAAAGCATGCAGCTCGGGGGCCCCCCCCGGCCGCCGGCTTTCCTTCCCCATAGTAGAGAGCTTGTCGTCCTCTCCCCTGTCTTCCTCCTCCTCCTCCTCAGCCCACGTTCTCCCTTCCCTCTGCTGTCTCGGTGCTGATGAGGTCGCGAGCCCTAGTTTAACCTCCAGTTTGAGTTGTTTGCATTGTCGTACCTGTGACTTAGATCTCTTGCATGAAAGCTCTTTTCTCTGTTTCGATATTCTAGCTCACTCTTGCTGTGATCTTGAAGTGCATGTAGAAGAATTAAACACGCTCTGTTCAAGGCTGTCCACCTGTGCCCAGTACAACGGTCCTTTCCTGCAGGTCTCCCCCCTCATCCCCCACAGACAAGGCTTCCGCCCACACTAGGCCTGGGCCCTGACATGCTCAGATCAGTCCGCCTCTGTATGACAAATCAGACCCCCCCCTCATTTATGAATCAGAACTACTTTGTGAGCGCACTTTAAAAGCCTGTTACGGGTACAAAAACAAAGCCAGCAGTTTGGCTCAAGTGTAATTGAATGTAGAAGTCGCTGTATGAGCTTTTTTGGCCGTTCTAATCGTCGTTTGTCCCAAACACAAATGTTGCACTTTTGGCTAAGTGAGCTTGTGGGTTGGTTCAGTGTTGACTTGCGAAAGCCAAGGCACCTCCTGCTTTGCTTTGCTCCACCGCTGTCCTTTTAATTTTAGTCCCAAACACCCGCGACAATCTGTCAAATTGTGCATGAAGGCTGGGTCTGGGTGGTCTGTCCAGAAGGTGAGACCATCTGTCCAGGTAGAATCGCAATTGGAATCAAAACTTTTCTCATGGAGGTTAGCGGCATCCAAAATATGTACAGGATTTCTACGACGTCAGTGTCATCTCAAGTGAAACATGCCTTTGTGCAATCGTCATCATTTTAATGTCAATTTATAACCAGACAGAGCAGTTCAACACCATCCAAAACATCCGTCACATCGGTTTAGCTAACAGAGCTAATGCTAGCTAAGCTGCAGCTTCCTCAGACTCCATTTTCTCAAATTCATTATCCTTAACCATTTGAATGAGCCCATGAGCTCCTCAAGTAATGTCAATAATAATAAATAAGTAAATGTGAGTGACCCAAGTATTTGGATTATTTTTACAGTACTTGTATATGGTAGATCCATCAGCCTGGTGCGGTGCCCCAGACCCCCAGCCCCCTACCGTTTACATGTCCTCAAATAGGCCAAGTTTTACGGCTGTATCTGTGGAAAATGTCCATATATGAATAATTGAAGACACTTTGTTCAACCCAGGCTCTCTTTGCTCGTGCTGTATCTATAGGAAGCTTCTGGGACCCCCACCCTCCCCACTCCACTCCACCTCACCTCACACTCTCCCCCCTCCCACTCCCCGTCATATTCAGCTGATTTTCCACACTGACATGAATAAATGCAACTGAATGTAGCAGAGACAGTTTTTTTTTTTAATAAAGGAATGTCTCTAGAGAAAAGCCTGGACTGGGGGGGTTTGAGCTGAATGTACGACTCCAGGAGAGCACACACACACACACACACACACACACACACACACACACACACACACACACACACACACACACACCAC
>JAPQRQ010036426.1:0-12044 GCA_037367365.1 Apogon talboti | reverse complement strand
CATATTCACATCTCAGATTAACATACACACATACACACACACACAGTGGTTTGATGCCTGTCATAATCAGCCACAGTCAGTGTGTGTGTGTGTGTGTTTGTGTGTGACAGAGAAAATGAAGGAGACTAAAATAAAGAAGAAAGAAAGAGTCTGATTGAGTCATACCTTTAATTCTCGGTCCAGAACATTTTTATGACAACTTCAGTGGAAGAGGAGTGTGCAGTGTGTACCTCAGTGTGTATGTGCATGGAGATGGTGCATGTGTATTAAGGTGTGCAAACACTCAGTCTCACTGAGTCAGATTTCTGTCTCTCTATCAGAATATTTTCATGACAGCTTTAGCAGAAAAGAGGCAGAGAGGTAGAGTGGATATGACAGACATGGTTTTACTTATGCCAAAGCCTGTCCTTCTGTTCAGTGTTTGTTCATGTACATGCATTTGTGTGCTGCTGTTGTTATTAAAGGACAGATCCTTTAACAGACAGACAACAAACAAACTACCGGCTCAGCTTTAGATCTATCTCTGCACACAACATAGACAATGTTACATGACCTACAGATACAAATGAGAACTTTTGTTATAAATAATTTTCACAGTGGATCTCAATTTTGACCGACAGTACTCACATGTACTCATCATATTGTGGTGTTTATCATGACAGTTACTTTATTCTGATGTGCCCCCAGTGGCAGGGATGAGCTGTGCCTTGTTTTAAGCACTACAAAAGCACAACCTGCATTAAAGTGATGCTTATGCTTCATTCAGTTGGTTTCAGTTTTACAGGGGAGAAGGTTTTATAGAGGATGACATGGTGGTTGGTTCGGCCAGTGTAAGTTAAATTTACAGCACGCGGCCTTGGCTGAGCTTTGCAATAAAAAGCCTCTGACAGAGCCAGGTTTGGTGTACTGCTGTACCATTTGATGCAACTATCGCAAACTCGCATCGCCGCTGGTGTGAATAGTTTTGATGCAACATATTCACCCATGAATGTTTTGCACTTTCGTGTTATTTTTTCATCATGCCCCCAGTGTGCAGAGGCCTTTAGAATGACTCATTTATGTCTCCAGAAGGGAGTTCACCACCATGTTTGTACTGTAGATTCAAAGGCACATTTTTTATTTATTTCTTTTATAACAGGCACTACAATTATTATCCCTTATGAAGCACAGAACAGACAAAACAAACATGAGCTGTAAAACGTGACCACTATAGGTGGTGGCCAGGGGTACGGAGCATAGTTCAAATTACAGGCAGTACTGGGGGGGTCTGTATCCCCTGATGAAGACCTCCAACCCCCTAAAGACATAAAAATATCAGTTTGGAGGGTGTCGGATAATTCTCCTGATTTTGTTAAAAAATAGGCTAAATAGTACGCCCTATTATTTGAAATTGTTTTATATTGTTTCTACATTTCATAATGTCTGATTTATAATTAGATATTTGTAGCTTCACCTGATAGCCCAGACATTATTTTATTGAATTAAGATTTGATTTTAATCACAGAGACACTATGAGAAAAGGAAAGGGCACACTGACATCAGACTCTTTTGGTGCTAAATGAGTAAATAGGAAATACTAGCACTAGGATGTGCAGACAATTACAGTAAAAGTGTCAACAGGACAGTGTCAGACAAGACAACTGGATGAGGGTAGTGTGCAGGACGCTGAGCAGGTGGCAGACATATGACAGCATGAGGGCAGAGACGACACTTATCTTACACTTTATGGCTAATCGTGGTGGCGAATGTGGCTAGTCATTTTGATATGGTAGTGGACCATGATGGCAGAAGTGAAGGAACTACTACCCAGTTATGGAGGAGTTCTTCACACTCTGGTACTGAGTAGATGCCACTTAATATCACAGCTGAATCTCTAACAAAGAAACCCACAGGGGGAGTGCCTTGTAAAACTACAATGGGTCATGGTGTCAGTTGAGAAACCAAACAGTGGGGTGCTCTATCTGTTTTATGGGCTGATCAAGCAGCATATAAATGAAAGTATATAAATTATCTCTTGCTGGCTTCAAATAGCTTCACGGAAAGGGCCCATTATGCCAGAAGTGTCCTTGATGTGTTTGGTTCTTTTGTCTTTTACCATGCTAGCGCTGTAGTAGTACCGGTGTACTACTGTTTGCCTCTCTGTGCCGTTCCTCAGTGTTCATGCCTCCCCTTCAGCCCCCCTCCTGTGGCCCCGGCATGTGCCAGGCAGAGGGCCGACAGGATCTTTCTAGCTTTTCCGTATCATTGATAATCGACCGACTTGGGGAATGGAGGAGTGGAATGGCAGAGCGAATTCTACCCTGTCACTGCAGCTGCTCCTGGCTGCTGCAGCAACTGGGGCAGAAAATCAGACTTATCGCTTTGTCATAATAAGCAATACATCGAGGTTTCTGATCTTCTGTGTCTGTACATGCAATCATGATGTGTGCTTCTTGTCTGATTTTATTTGATGATTTTATATTGGACTTTTTTTTCCCTCAACCTCTCCCATGAACCAAGCCGTTTGCATCTGCATGTGGAAAAATCCATGCTAATGTGGGAAGATCCTGTCACTCTGAACCTTTAGCTGTCATGGGTTCTTTTAAGTCCTCTTGGGTGTGTAAGAGCAGATGTACAGAGTATTCATGTGGTTCATGTCTGAGATCACATTAAGAACCAGGATGTCTTGGCTTCTGATTCAGTCCCAACAGTCTGCACAGAGCATCTGACCTAGAGACAAGCTTCCTTCTTATTTGGCTCGTTTAAGGCTTTTTGTTAAACTTGTACGTCAAAGAAAATTAATCAGCATCCAACTGGTGTAAAAATACACAACCTGCACACAGTGATGCCACTTAAAATTGGATTTGTTTTGGACTTAAAATGGAAACCCTTGGAAACTCAAATCCTTTATTAGACTGTACACCTTCTCCTTCTCCTGCCCTAGTTACTGTACTGTCTCTCTCTTTATCTCCGTCAGAGGCAACCAGACTGAGATAAAGGTCCAGCTGTCCTCTTCAGGGAACTGCTCCTTACTAGAAACGCTGGCCACTCCGCCACACTGGATCACTGTGGGTGGATGAGGCTTTGCACCAGCCTTTCGTTGTCACTTCCTGCTGTGGTGCCTGCTGGGGTGTTTTTTTCTGTGACTGGGTGTGAGTGAGGAGACACCAAGGGAGGGACAGACGGTGCATTTGTTTGTGAGAAATATATTCTATGATGGAAGACTGTAAAAGCAAATACTACCCATGCAAATGGTGCGGGAATATAATTCTTATAATGACGTTCTCTCTGAAATGAACTGTCATTCAGTTAATGCTGGGAGTGAAAAATGTGGTGGAAATCTGTGGGTCTCAAATCAAATTAAGAGAAATATAGTGACGTGGATGAGATATGAAAGGGAGAAGAACTCAAAATGAAAAAGTGTTCTGTCAAACACAAGTACTGAAAGACAGATTTAGAAAGACTGGACAGGAAATAAAGACAGTAAATAGATGACAAACAGCAGGTGTCCATGGAGCTGAAGCCCCAGGTATTGGCTCTTCCTGCATGGATTTATTGTCAGAATCATGTCATCTTTCTCTAAAGCGTCTTCTGCAAAGTTTAGCTGCTTATGTGCTTATAAGTCAATGCAAAGGTTTAGACTTGAAGTTATTGCATAAAAGCCCAATCTCAAGTGACATGTCAGATTTTTTAACCCCCAACTCTAATCCTGACTTTGTCCTCTCTCCTCTCTCTGTGGGACTGAATCTCAGGTCAGTCCTCGTAAAAATAGAAACACAGAAACACACACACACACGTACAGATGTGTACACAGCCACAGGGAAATGCACCTTTTTCAATCATGGTTTACCCTTCTTTCACTGTTTGCATTGAAAAGGTCACTGAACACACGCCGGAGCATGACTGTTAAATGGTAGAGTCGAGTGTTTGTGAGGTGAATACGCCCATTTATGCTTTCACATTAAGCTCTGGGGTGGCAATGTTTGCTGAAAGGCCATGAGCGATTCTACTGTAACTGAGTCGCCCACTGACATAGAGTTGCATTGCATTATTTTACAACCACATCAGGAGCATTTAACAAAGGCACAGGGACAAGGGAATTTAATAGTAATTCTGGAAAGTCACACAGACGTTAAAAATGGATCCCATGCTGGTCTCTGTTACACTCCATTATACTTTTTCTCCACAAAAAAGGAGATGAGAGACAGAGAGAGCCAGAAGGAAAGAATAAGCTCTTACTGAAAATAATTAGGAATTGTGTCAATGTTCTCAAAAAGACAGGGTTTTTCACTTGTTTAGTTTAATCGCAGCACATGCTTTCACCGGTTTCCCCTCAGCACTCATGACCCTAAAGTGAACTCATTTTCTTAATTAACTTGCACTGTTAGTGGAATAAGGCTAATTACTGAAGTAGTCTGCAATTTAAAGACCATCCTGATCTTCATTTACCTCCGGGTAACAAGACCCTTATAAAGCATTCACTGTCAGGTTGCGTTCACTGACACGGAAGTGGCAGAGTTTGTTTGGGTGTTAGATAAGCAGCGAGGTTGTGTCTGTTTAATATGAGTGTGTTGTGTGTGTTTGTGTGTGAGGCAGCAGATAGACTGGGTTCCCCTCTGAGCAAATCTTGGCAACAGCAGAGCAGTGATCAGGTGCCTGACTAAAACAGTCTTTAATGAGGAACACAAAGCCAAAGAAAACAGCCAAATGGCTCATCTTCAAACATGTGAGCTGTACGTGTGCTGAAGGTGGTGTCAGTTTTCCTACATCTTCATGGTGATTATGAATGAACCAGCACATCCAATACATTTATGTCTGCATTTTTTTTTCTTTTTTGCATGTGTGTGTGTGTGTGTGTGTGTGGGTACAGAATGATTCACCTTGCAGTTCTGCTTCCAGCTGCTGTTAGCTCAAACTTAATTAGGATGGCGAGCAAGAGTCCATCTCCTCCACGAGCTCAGAATGATTTGTTTACGAGTCGAGCTGACTGCTCATTTGATTGCCTGAATAAATGACACAAAGCAAATGAATCGTGGAGCTCTCAGATGGCCTGGCTGTCGGCCCTTTGCATCTCCATAAATCATCCCCATTCTTCACCCTCAGTCTGCCTGGATCTCTGCTGGATTGCTTTAACATACACAGCAGCATTTCATACATTTTATAGACAATAAAAAGAATGACTTGTTGTAAAGTCTGATCATATTATTCTAAAATCCACTCTGTGTTTGTTACACTTGCCTGCCTGGTTACAAAAGTGTACTTGAACCACTCGATTCACTGTTTTCCAACGGTGTGTATAGAAACTCTGTGTGAGATCAATAGTTTGATCACCTCATCCTCTCAGTGTGTACAGCAGGTAATTAGATAGATTGCGCTACAGTAAGTGCTCATCTTTGCTACTTTACCTTTTATCAGTGAAAGATGATAGCTTTCAAATTACAACATACATAAAGAAAAAGGTTCAATTGTCCCTCGTTGAGTGGGGTTGTTTGTTGTACAGATATTGGAATTAGGCTCTAATCAGGGGCTTTGGTGCCCACATGCATTACAGTCTCTAACTAGATTTGGTCTCAGGATGTGATGTGACATAGTGCATTTTTCACATGTGCTTATATTATTAGCATGGATTCAGTTTGGGTTTGAAGCAGTCAGTGTGCTCACAGTCCACACCCACCATCTCCTGTAACAGTAAAGACATGACAGCATTGCGTGTCGGTATGTAATGCACGCATGGCATGACATGCAGAAGGGTGCATCCTAGTGTAGCTGAATGAATGAGGCATCAAATTGCATCTGATGATTTACGATAATGTGCAGCCCCAATGCCTATACAACAGTGTGATGGGCTTCTGAGAGGAAAATCGTAGGTCACTGCTTCCTGAAAGATGATCTTAAGTCATCTATCATGAACTAAAGTGCCTCTTGACATCTGTGAGTGTTACTAATAGCAAAGTAGTCATCTCTGCAGTTCAGCACTATTTTCTCCTCTTAAAATTGAGCTGAAGCCTGCTGAAGCAATGATGGTGATTGATGTCAGTCATCCTGGGGTGAACTTCAGACCAGTCTCTTTGCTTTGTATTAGCTCAGCAGTGTCAGTTCCTAATAATAAAAAAAATCTATATAAATAGTACAGACCCAAAGCACCAAAAACCCTTCTTTAGTGTATTTTGTGTGTTTGATTTACAAATTTCAAACAACCCAACATGCAGAAAATATACCAGTGGTGTGACAGCATCTGCTAAATTCTGTGCTGCTGCTGACCTCATGTGGTTCATGTTTTGGTCTTGCTGCCGTTATGTAAAAGTGAACTCCAGGATATTAGCAGAGGTGCAACAGTTTAGGCATTTTTTTAACTACAGAGGGCAGTGAAACACTACTTTTAATGACATTACTCTCAAAAGAAAAGAAGGATTTGAGTTGCTCTAAGTTTTATTTTGGGTGTGACTAAGCCTCTTGTTCATTTTATGATCTTTGGAGTGCTCTGACGTGAATGTCATGAGTCAAATAATAATTCTAATATTTGCAATATTATGAATGCTAAATTAACCAATGTGAAAAGCATAAAAAGATGGAAAATGGCTCTAAATCAAAAATCATAAAAATACAGTCTAAATATATACGAACTCTGTGGTGAGATGAGAGTTAGGATGGATATCAAGTATTAAGTTGGTTCATTTATTAATGAATTTATATATTATTTCTCCGTCTGGATTGGAGCAGCCCCGTCCTCCACACACTGTAGAACCTCCATCCTCTGACGGGTCAGCCCCCACCCCCCACCCCAATCCCGCTCTCAGCTGCATCCGTCTCTGCACCGGGACACGCGCGCGCACACACACACACACACACACACACACACACCAACCGAGGAGGCTGCGGGGGAAAGCGACAGAACAAGAGGAAGGAGGCAAGGGAAGAAAAAAAATATCACACAAGCTGCTGCTGCTCAGTGCGAAGGCGGACCGTGTTACAGAAAACCCACAACAACCGACCGTCCTTCATTATTCAAAGTGGCCGGTACAGCGGTAAGGCTCCGCGAGTCCTACTTGGCACTGACGGGGATGCGTCCTGCAGGACTGGCTTCACTGTAACATGGTGTGATCCGCGCCGTGGATACATCCGTTCGGTGTTGGTGACGGTTTGAGGAAGCATGAAGTTTGCGATTGCGGTGTTGTGGCTCTCCCTGGTTCTCGGGAAGGCTACTATGCAAGGTAAGGAAAACATCTCTGTCTGTAAACTGTTGATGCTTGAGTCTACTGGAGATCACCCTCTCGTAAAATAACCCAATATAGAAGATCACTACTAACCACATGTGAGGATTTAAGTGATTGTTACGCGACTACAACAGCCTCATTAATGTAACGGACTAATTGAGCCGTGCGCACAGTCCTTCCATCCAAAAAACAGACAAATGAGCCTGTTTTATACAGAGATGTGTTCATTGTGTGATTCGGATTTGATGGGACATTTAATCGTCATCATGAGACAGCGGGACAAATGATGGGGTCAGGTGAGCGGAGGGAGCACCGGCATGATTTATTACGGAACAAGAGCGCAGCGCCCTCCTGGGGACGCACGGCCGTGGAGGAGATCCACAGTCCACCAGGCCATGTGAGGATCATGTTGGACACTTAAAAGCAATTATTACAGAGACCGGACAGCCCTCTCTGTGTGTTTCTGCTATAAAAAGTAACACAGCCGGTTACTTGTGTGTGTATGTGTCAGTGTGTGTGACCCTACCTCACCGTTAAAGCGTTTACAACATTTTAATCTTAAGGTGGATTGTCTCCTGACAGCACCTGCAGTAAATCCCTCCTGCTGTCTTTATATTTGTATGTGCAGATTGACTGTGTTATGGAGGGCATAAATCTTGGAGGACTGAGCTCCAAACACAGGTCATCACAGTATAAATGACTCTATCACAAGGTTAAGGGTTGTTTTAAGGGTCAGAGTCAAGTTAAGGTTTTACACATGTTGTAAAGGATATAGTGTGCGTGATTTAAGGGGGATTTAGGAGGATCTAATTGTAGAGATGGAATATAATATTCACAACTATACAGCCTGGCCAAAATAAGTCCCACACTCTAGTGTTATAGGACTGTCTTTAGCGTTTATTACAGCACACATTTGCTTTGGCATCATTTCAGTAAGTTTATGCAATGCTGCAACATTTATTTCCTTTGGTTTTTGAACACATAACATTGCTGAACCTAGACCTGACCAACTGAAGCGACCCTCGATCATAACACTGACCCCACAGGCTTATACTGTTGACACTCTGCTCTGTTGTCGCTGATGCACTCCTCACTCTGGAACAGGGTCAGTCTGGACTCATCAGACCACGGGGACTTTTTTCCATGGGAACACAGTCCAAACTTAATGCTCCTGTTAAATCCAT
Source organism: Apogon talboti (assembly GCA_037367365.1). Classification (NCBI taxonomy): domain Eukaryota; kingdom Metazoa; phylum Chordata; class Actinopteri; order Kurtiformes; family Apogonidae; genus Apogon; species Apogon talboti. The sequence continues at coordinate 3,667 of JAPQRQ010036426.1, read as the reverse complement.
GGTTGTTTCAGAAATGAGAAGCTACTCACTGCATCAGTTAGGGTTAAAGAACTTGTTGCAGATGAAACATGATTATCTAATGGAAGGATATGAAATAATGTTTAGTTTAATTCAAGTGGCAACTTTTTTGGCCAGGATGTACATGTTTTTATTACTGTAGAGACACATTAAAATAAGACTTTCTGCAGTTTTTTTTTCCCCTTAGACTGAGGTAAAGTCTGCCATGTTACATCTCAACAGTTGCCTTTACAGTTGCTCATCAAGGACTTTTACTCTTCTTTCCTCTGTCATATAACACATACAAGGTGCATCACTATGGCCCGTTATGGTGGAGTGTGAACTCCACATTACCTTAAGTCCAGAACAGACAAAGTGAACATTAGTCATAACAAGGGGCTTTAGAGGCCACCATAGATGAGGGTGACAGGCATTCTGTGGCTTCACTATCAGAAGTTACAGATTATTGAACACTGTACCTTTAAGGTTTGGACAGTCTGACAGTCTTATATTTGGCTATAAATCTTATATGTGTCCAGTTTTGGCGTCCTTAAGAGGACAAAATTGAGTTTTTGGGGTTAGGATAGTCTAAGGTATTTTGTAATTATGAATAAGTTTCGAAGAAATGCATATATGTGTGAGTGTAATGGTTCCTAAAGACATGGAAGCACTATTTGAGCATGTACACATGAAGAGTGTGGATGAGTAGATGACAAGCTTGTTAAAATGATTAATCCAACTTATTCAGCTAATTGGTTGTCCCTTGTCAGTATATAGCTTCCTGCAAAGGAGTCTGAATAATGACACCGAGTTCTGACGCCAAATCAATAGAGTAGAGGTGAATACTGAGATGGTACTTACAGTATGGAAACAAATATCTTAGAAATCCAACATTACTTCCTTTCAGAAATAAGGCACCAGACATGCATTGGACAGTATGTGTGAAAAACAAAACAAAAAAACAACCTTATTGTTGTTGAGGATAATTCATTATTTTATAGATTGTTTTTATTTTTTTTTTTACAAAATACAATACAGCCATGGTCAACTATGGTTAAAAAATACACATCTATGACTTGTTAATGCTTGGTGTTTGAGGTCAGTCTTAGATGGACATCCCATTGACGGGTCATTCTCAGCTAAAATACATTCACCTACTCCAGCTCTTTAAACAAATGTGAACATACTGTACTGTAAGCATACTCATATACGTTTTATGAATATTATCTAGTTATGACCCCACCCCCCAAGGTGGGGCAAGGGGTTTTGTTTTTAGTTGGGTTTGTTTCTTTGTACGTTTGTTTATTAACATTTTAGCAGCAAAACTATTAGTTCAATTCACACCAAATTGGGTTTATAGATTGCCAGTGACTCTGAATAGATGCCATTACATTTTGGGAACAGTAGGTCAAAGTTAACATTTTTAATGAATTTTTAAAATCTTCCCATTTACTTATAATGGGTGAAATATGTGTGAGTGGTGGGGTTTGTGGAGCCTGGCACCACTTGCTTTTAAATAGAAAGAGCAGTTGGACTTAATTTAATTTCATAAATCGCAGGCCCTTTTTGCTAATGCTCTGAATGAATGTCATTATTAATGATGAGTATCATTTGGGGGGCATCCAAAATCCAAAGCTAAACTGTCATTATTTTACTCTAGTGTGCAAAATTGTCTTTCCCTCTGTTGTCCCTCCCATTCCTCTACCCCTCTCAGTGGTACGTCCCATCATGGTTTCATAGTAAACAGTTGGTGGCAGTGTCAAGATGATCATACCACTGTGTCGCCCATGGGGTGTTTGAGACTGAAGGGAAGGAAGGGTGATTGGCTGAACACTGGGTCACCCCTGTGTCTATATCAATCATCAACTTACTCTATCTCTCTCTCTCTTTCTTTCACCCTCTCTGTTTTTCTCTCCCACACATAATTATGCAGTTTGTTCTCACATGGTGTGGCTGTTATATATAAATATACACACAATAGCACGCACAGTCACAGACACACACAAACTAATGCATTATAATTTCACCACAGAGAATAACACCATCCCCCCGGCCACTGTGCTGGGGGGATGGTGTTATTCTAATCAATATTCTCCCCTTCACCCCTCGTCAGCCAACAAACACACACACACACACCCCACACACACACACACACACACACACACACACATACGTTGAGCCAAATGTCATTGTGAGTACACTCATGGACATTATAGATTCTTTAGCCCCATACCTTAACCTTAATTATAAAACCACTGCCTTGATTGTTTCATTGGTTTGTTGGTTTGAATCCAACATAATGTCAGAGCACCACAGTGACACAACAGCACAGCCCTCAGAATCGCGTTTATCTCAACGACCGATAGGTCATGAGCTATTGTGAAGGCGATGTGTCTGACGTCATGTTTGTCACCCTCGTCTTTGTTGTTGTCGTCATCTTTGTCGTGGCCTTCGTTATCGTGGTCTTCGTTGTCGTCTTCATCATCTTCATCGTCGTCGTCTTTGTTGTTGTCTACGTTTTTGTTGTCGTCTTCTTTGTTGGCTTTGTTGTCATCGTCGTCTTCGTCATCTTTGTTGCCGTTGTTGGCGTTGTCTTCGTTGTCTTTGTTGTTGCTGTCACAGTTTTGAGAAATTTAGATTTTTGAAGTTTTTGCAAATTTTTAAAATATTTAAAATTTACCTCTTCTTATAATGGTCCATATTTTGATGGCTTATAACATGGAAATGGTTAGAGATATCAATATAGTTACTATTAAGCACTGATAGGAAGTCATATATGGACTTTCATTTAATTTGAGTTCTCCTCCAGTGAAAGTACCACCCATTTCTATTGGGAGATTGATGTCCTGTATCAAGACCACAGGACTCTAACGTAGAGACAGAACCTGAGAACCTCGCAAATTCAACTTGTTATTGATTCTTGATAGAACATGCTGGTCAGATACAAGGCCATTGGTCCTATTTTTCGTCATTGAACTCAGGTATGATTAGGAGCATTTCAGGGCTTTGGTTCCCTGTTGGAAAGGTCTGATAATGACAGCAGATAATGCAGCGAAAATAGTCAAAATACCATGCCAACTAAAACAGATATGGATTTTTTGCCTGTATTTTTTAGGTTGTAAGACCAATTTGAATAGTCAAACTAACCTTTTCTGAGCCTGTAATGATTCTGCATAGATCTGTGATTTTCTGTCATATGGATGTCTTGTCTTCTGGACTTCTGGAAATTCACACATTCGCACCCCCGTTTCATTCACTTTCTGACTGTTGTAATTTTGAGAGTTGTGTAGTAGGTAAAATTAGACTCAGAATGGGAGTAAAATTGCATTTACTCATTCCACCCAGGTTCACTACAGAACGCTACAGGAGGTCATTCCTGCCTGTGGCTATTAAACTCTATAACTCCTCCCTCTGAGTATCAGACACCCTATTTGACATATTGGATATATTTGTTGGCATTTACACATTTGTAATTTCAATAGAATGGCACATTGCAACAGAATATTGTAACTCCCTTGTAAATCTCTTGTACATTTTTGTACATTACTAGTGATTAACTGCATAGCATTGTTCATTGTTTATTGTTTACTTATTTCCTTTTTTTCCCCTTGCTTTTTGAGTTGCTTTCTTTCTATACTTTAATTGTGTTGGAGCAACTGTAACGCACAAC
>JAPQRQ010036425.1:0-12052 GCA_037367365.1 Apogon talboti | reverse complement strand
AAAAAGTGTTCAAATGCAATTTTTTGGGTCTCAAATATTTTTTGCAAACACTTTTTTTTTGATTGGAAAGGTTTTTTTTCATTGAAGTGAAGTTTTTTTTTTATTCAAAATAATTTTTTTGATTTAAGTTTTTTTTGCTTAGATAATAAAGAAACAAATTTGCGTTCATATGAGACCAGTTCAAGATGGCTGACGAGATCATAGATGACTGTTAGTGTGTGTCCGTTATCGATCTGCAGAGCTAGTGGCTACACACACACACGCATGCACACACGCACACACTCGCACGCACGCACGTACGCACACACACACACACACACACACACACACACACACAGGAGCAGGGGCAGAATAATCATACCTTTTTATTCAAGGACTGATGTTCATACAAAATGTATCGGTACAGTCCAAGTGACTGTGGGAGAGACAGTCAAGTAACAGATCAGGCAGCGAAAGACTCGGCCACTCCAGACCCTCTGTCCTCACACTGAGCCGGGTGGGTCTCCACTTTAGCGGCTCTGTGATAAAATGTAATTCAAGCTCTTTTTTTTTTATTTATTATTATTTTTTTTTTTACCTGAAACAGATACAGTTTGTGTTTTATAATCAGCAAATACAACCAGGAAACAAATTGTACAAATCATGGTTCTTAATGAAGTCAAACAATGCAATCTCTTTTTTTCTGCACATGCACATTTTCTTTTGAGAACATGCAGGAGAACAGGACGCGTCCAGGGGAGGAAGGCCTTGGAGGAGCCGCAGGAGAACCTGACGCCCTGCTCGTGTCGGAGGTCTTCTTTAAATTTACTGTGGAATCTGTGAAACATGAGCAGACGATGAGACGCGCGGATCTACGGTCTGTGGAGTTAGTTATCGATGAAACGCCTCCGTTCAGATCGTCTGTCGGATAGATGCACAAATACAAGAACGGAAACGAAAACACAAGGAAGGAGTCAGACTTGGATCAAATAATATTTGCAAATAATTTGTATGTTGTGACGTTGCACCGGGGCAGAGCAGTCCACCCAGGGGTTGGCTGTTTTAGATAAGACAGTTTGTGCTGTAGGGTCATGTGATCTGGATCTTCTCTGGATAATCAGTGTGTTTGTGATGGCGCTCTTCACATGTTAGCAGCTATTGTTATTTCACATCAGTAGTTTTTGTAGTACTTCACCAGTATATGTATATTTAATATTTTATCTTGTAGCTTCATACATTGCTTACATTTTCAATATTTTGTGTGATATTTTATTGTCTTCTTTGCACAAATTTTTTTTGCTGTTTAACAAATTTTCATTGTTCCTGTGAGTGACATTATAGATCTATTCTATTCTATTCTATTCTATTCTATTCTATTCTATTCTGTTCTGTTCTATGTAGAGGCCCATTTATGCTCACTGTACGTGCGTAAATAGGTTCGTCCATTTAAAACAGTGTAAACATCACTGCCTTTATACTTCGATGCACTTATTGTGTTGGAATGCGTGTTTGCACCAGTCCACCAGAGGGCGCCACTCTGAATGAACATATCAGCCAAATACCAAGAACAAGAGCAGAGGTTTTGTTAGAAGATAAAGAAATGTAAAAATTACAGAAAAATAGCGATGACAGAGCAGGTATTACTCATGTTGATATTAAGAATGCTAACTGTCATAAAGACATCGGTAGTTTTTTGGCCAAAAATCAGAGCAGGATGTTGTTCCTGAGGTGGTTTGGTGTCTGTAGTGAACTCCTCTAGACCTTCTACCAGTCCATGGTGGCCAGTGCTGGTGGGGCGGCGTTAGGACCGGTGAGGGCAACAGGGTCAACAAGGTACTGAGGAAAGGCCGGACTGTGGTGGATCTGGACCTGGACAGACTGGACCTGGACAGACTGGACTGGACTGGACCTGGACAGACTGGACCTGGACAGTCTGGACCTGGACTGGACCTGGACAGACTGGACCTGGTCAGTCTGGACCTGGACAGACTGGACCTGGACTGGACCTGGACAGACTGTACCTGGACAGACTGGACTTGGACTGGACCTGGACAGACTGGACCTGGACAGTCTGGATACCGTGGCTGAGGACAGTGAGGGACCAGACTGATCTCAGTATGTGCCATTGTATGTCACGGCCAGATCTTATTTAATGTGCTATACTTGTGCATTTTTGACCTTTCACATGTTATTCAAGGCCATTTGGCCTCCATTGACTTACATTAACTACCAATCGCGTGTCAATTTACACCACGGTCTCTGGTTCACATTACCCTAACCGTCAGTGTGTGGTGTTTGACACACTGATTTAGGTTGGACAGGGGGTTACTAACGGTGTGGACATATGTGTGGAAAGCTTAGAATGCGTACAGATGACACACCCGATTAAAAGTGGCGTCATGATCACGTTGTTGTTTACGGTCTTGTGCGGCTGTACATTTGAATTTCCCCCGTGGGATCAATAAAGTCTATCTGATCTGATCTTATTTGGAAAAGTTCCACCATTTCTGGAAATGACTCTCTGCACATCTCAACGCTGCCCCCCATGGTTCCCGGTGGTACTGCTCCATTTGGGTTCACGTCCACAGAGTCCCAGAGAACGGACAGAACACTCCATCTGTACATGTACGTGAATTTAGCGTTGAGCATAAACGGGCCTTAACCTCCTCAGACCCAGGAGCCCCACAGGGTTTTGAGTTTGGGCTTTTTTTAATTCAATAATTGCTTCTGTTGTAAACATCATGATGCAACAGTTTTTTCAGATGCATTCTTAAAATGTTTTATGGAATGTCATTTGTGTTGGACAGTTTTTTTTTTGTATAAAGCTGTGAATTTCTTGTCCTCATACGTGGACAGAGGGTCTGAGGAGGTTAAATGAACAAACCTCCAGTGATCACCCATCTGTACCAGTACTATCTGTACTAGTTGGACTTTTTCTTTTACTGAAAATGTATGTTCAGATGGAATTAAACTCAAAGGGCCCATGAAACACAGGTTAGCATTAGTTCATCAGTACTCATGAGCTCAGCGCCCACACTGAGTCTGTTCACTGTGTCCAACTGGTCAACCTCATCCAAGGCACCAGTATGTAACCTGGTTAACCTGGGTGTAACTCACCTCCACTCCAGATCCTGCCACAGGTTGCCCTCCAGGGGTGGGCAACCTGTGGCTCCTGGGCCACATTTGGCTCTTTTTAGCCCTTCTCCAGTGGCTCCCTGTGGCTTAAAACATATGGAATGAATAACATATTTGAAACATTTTGCTATTTTTATTTTTATTTCACTACCATAAAGTCATTTTAATGTTATATACTTTTAAAATGTAGAGTATACTCTGGGTGAATCCAAAAATAGAAGTAGTGGTAATTTATGACACTGAGGCATTCATCTGTGTTCTCTACTGCAAAGAAATCCTTCACATAAAAGGTCATTTTTCTTGTACAACACAGTAATAATAAATGACAGTCACCACTTTGAGGTAAATCATATTAAATAATATTTTTTGGCTCCAGACACATTTTTTTTTCATATTTGACTAAAAATGGGTGTTTAGATAGAAAAGGTTGCCGACCCCTGGCCTGAACCATTTTCATATCACTGTAACTGATGCTGCTCTCCCTGCTTTAGGTTTCCATTTAAACCCAAATCAGAGTCATATTACTGCTTGTAAATTCCACATGAAACTCTACATTAACTCACCTTTGTCTGATGTTTCTGGTCATAAATCTATTTCCACTTAAATATCATTTTGCACCTTCTCATTCTGAATATTACAGCTTGTTTTACACCTCACACTTCTACTTAGGTACATTACAGGTATCCAGGTTCTTTACCCACATCTTTTTTATACTCCTAAGTTATTATTATATATAATGTACAGTGTTTGCTCTTGTAATCTATTTTTATTATGTCATTTTTTCCACATTTTTTTCCACCTATTCCAATAATTGTATAATTGAATCATTGTATAATTGACCTATTTACATATCATTGTAACTGATGCTGCTCTCCCTGCTTTAGGCTTCCACTTAGACCCACATACTACTGCTTATAAATTACTGCGTCTGAAATATTTTTCCTGGATGAAACTCACTGACTCACTGTGATCTTTGTGGGAATTCACTGGTCTAATACTATTAATATAATATTGGTATGATACTGTATCTACTTATATCGGTATCAGCCACAACCTACTGAGTTTAGTTCTATGTTTTATCTATGTGTGACTACACTGTCCAGTTAAATTTAAGACTTTCTGACTTCATTATGGAAGCGATTTTAGACCTACTTCATATCCACACTCACACGAAAAGTGCTTACAAAGGATATATATATATATTTTGATGGCACACTATGGTGTCTATAGCCAAAGTTCCTGAATTTGGCCTCAAATTTGTTATTTTCAAGCTTCAACCAAACACTAAATATGCTGCTCTTGCATTATATCTTGATAGACTTCGCATTTTAGATGAACATTACCAATTTTCCTATTAGTTTGAAGGTAGGAGATGTCATGTTAGCATTGTTCCAGCTGGGCTAGCTTTGATAAGAGCAGGGGCCATCCCATGTTCTTTGTTCCATTATCCAGAGAAGATATCCAGATGTTGTCAGTGATCACAGTCATAATATGTAAATGCATGATAACCAGGTAGGCATGTGTATTCAGATACGAACAGTGATGGCACGTGTAGTCTATAAACAACTGCAGCAGACGACAGGAAACGTCCAAAAATGTTACAAAACACCAGAAAAAAGGTCAGAAATCCTTTAAAAATATGTCCTGGATCTTAATAAAACTAAGTTCTTTGGCCGACGACCTAATTTTCCAACAAATTTCACTGAAAACTGTAAACAAGTGCATTGAGGAATCCTAATCACTAACAGACAAACAGACTAAAAACAGAGGAGATCACATAAAAAAACAAAACCTTTGTTGGTTACGTCTAAACCCTCACATCTGGTTCTCTACGCAAAAAATTATTTAAAATACAACTTGACCCAAGTCTGTACAAAGAACAGTTGTATCCTGCGGGTGGTTCTGTCCGGGGAGGCGTCATGCAATCAACTTGCCAACCTCAAAAATGCCCTGTGATTCACATGTATCAGCTTTGATCCGGCTTGTGCCTCAGTGTGGTTTTCACTTAACTGTACATGATATAATACATTTACAATTTACAACTCTTCATACACAAATGTAAAATTTGGTCGCAGTCACACTAAAGCCTGAACCTGGAGAATCCAGAGGGTAAAGCTACAGGGCGGATGGAGTGTCGTCTTGTTGCATAGCCCTACTTTAAGTCAACAGTCAGCAGCAACAACACAACTCTTCAACTGTGGAACGTCACCTACAAACTACAAACTTCAGACAACACTGCGTCTCAGAGGGAACATGACATGACGTTTCTGAGCAAATATGGTGGAAATGAGATGCCGTGTGTTGAAAAGAGGCAGGTGTTTCTGGAAAGGATCGATTTTTGTTGATTACAAATAAGAAAAATGGCACTTTTCCCCATTCAGAGACCATTTCCTACCAACGGACTGGCAGTAGATTTGTAAAAGAAAGGCATAATGCTTACCACACACCCTTAGGCAAAAGTACAGACACTATTTTTGACAAGTTCAAGACCCTGGCATGCACTACATTGCTTACTTTGGATCTGTAATTCTGACTCACTTTTTTTTTCCTTTTTTTTCCTTCTTTTTTTTGCATTCTGTCCATTACACCGCTTTGAAACAAGAGCTTTGTTCTGGCCACTCTTTCTCAGCTCACATGCTCAGCAAAACCAGGCTGTATGGAGGGATGTGAGTCTCAGAATGATCACACATGTGCATTACATAACATACAACTGAAGAACAGCATCTACTAGGACTGTGCATAATCATAGGTTTACATAAATGCACCAAACCACACACAAATACCAAGACTTAGAAAACAATCGCACAAATTGGTCAGTTCATTTTCACTTTTGCTGTACACATAAATTAGCCTTTGGGTATATTCACACATTATTAAATATGTGTATATGCTGATCTTTGCATTTAACCTGGACTTTGTTTTTAGACATGGATGGCGCTGTGGTGTTGACCCTCAGGTTGTTGCCATGTGTGAGAATTCTGCTTCCTCGTATTTCAATATAAAATTAGTTCTACATTATTCTGTATTACTAGCCTTGAAATAGAATGTTTAATTCAATTCATATTATATAAAACCGGATTTTTCTGTAGTAAAGGCGTCTAATACATGCTGTTAATGAAATCGAGGGTTAGCAATTTATTTATTAATTCAATTTGATGTTATTGTCACACAGTGAATAAACTTGGGTAATGAAATGTAACCGATATGTGGGTCAGCGAGTGAACAACAGTAAAAATCGAGATAGTACCAATAAGTAATGATTGAATAAGTACATGAACTGGGAATGCAGCCGTGGGCAATATTTCAAAAGACCAGAATCTTTTTGGTTTAAAAAATAACTTGAACTTATTTTGTAATTCCCCCTCAGTTTGACTATTATTGTTAACTTTTAAGCTGCTGTTAGCCTGCTAGCTAATGTTAGCTGATTGTTTGATGTAAAAAGTAAAAGAATTTGAACAAAAAACAAACTTTATATTTCATTACTACCTGCACAAATTTCACATATTTATATTTTTTGCTTTTAAATCTCAGAAACTGCAGTAAATTATGTAGAAATAGGAGTGACAGGGAGTAGCATTACATGTAGCAGAACAATTCCTGTACAGATCAGGTAGTGAAACAGAATACTGTTTAGAAGACTTATGTGGTTTTTGGTGGTCACCATCTTGTTTTGAAGTCAGAAGTGTCTATATTTAGATGAAGGAATGGAGCTTGGGAAGTGTAAGGGGTGAAACTCAACATGCTAACACAACAAGTACATTGCTAACACTGTCCTGTTAAACTCCACTTAACAGTTCCAGCTACGTTAGAAATGTTTATACATATAGTTTTGTTCTATCATAGTAATGTCAATTTCACCCGGTGTTAAAAACAGGTACATGGAAGTCAATTCTCTGGAGTTGGTCCCTGAACACTTTCAGTGGCTACTCCTAATGTGCTAATCACTTATGCTAATGCTACATAATGTGTGTATTAGAATGGGTAATTTCCCTACAGGGATAATAAAGGGAGTTAACCTAAACTAACATGTAAACACAGTTACTAGTGCTATCTGGGCTATTCAGCAGTATAACTGATATAAAACTGAATGAATCCATTCCATACATCGGTTAAAGTAGCTAATTTATGCTATGTGATTTTTGATGGACGCCAAACTGCACAGAGCAGATGAGAAAGGAACGGCATCTCTATCAACATCACTGATCAACGTAACATCAAAATGTGAACACTGAACTGAACCAACTTTGTTTGTAAGCTACGGAACAACAGTAAGAGTGACTAAAAGAGATAAAACGGTCCTTAATTATGCAACGCTGTCAGCCTCAACATAATGAAACAGGTGAGTTAATAATAACTGGCCTTTTTAAATCCATTTTTGCTGTAAATAGGTTATATTAACGTGTGTGTGTGTGTGTGTGTGTGTGCGTTTTAAGCCAGCCTCCAGTGGGCAAATATGGAGGTGCAGATTTGAGCACTTTTTGTTCAGTTCAATTCTCAGCCACAGTAGTTTTAACATTAATTGCTCATATTCAGACATGATAGCACAGGAAAACAGAATAAAATACAATTATACAGCTTCACTTTGGATCTGATGAAGTCTGTACATAAATTATCGATATGAATTCAGTTTGTGATGTGTGTAAATGTTTTCAGATTCCTTGGTATTCGTATATGGATTGGAACATATGTTCGTGATTACGCCAATTTACGCACAAATAGTTTTAAGTCTTATTTTTCACCACAGATCATGTGATACATATCTGCGACTCCTCTGAGACCGTCCTCCTCTCCATAAGGCTGCATCCTAATACATCTTTGAAAATGAGGCACTTAGTATTCAGCCACATAACGTCAGAAAAGAGTTGATCTAGTCCCTACTGTATGTGCACTCACAAAATTTACAATTTTACAAAAAAAAAAAAAGCGGATCGTGAAAATTAGGCTTCACACCAATTTGATCAGTGTTTGTTTCCCTTGTTTGTTGGCATTTGGTTAAAAACTATAAACAAAATGGATCTGGAAATGATAAAAACACCAGCGATGAGGCATTCAGATGGGTCTAAATGTAGGTTTTGGCTTTTGTCGTCTGCTCAAACACTGACTTTACTGGCCAAGGCAAAATACTTCAGGGTCTTCACATGTGCTATGATTTCAGTGCAAGTAAAGGGGTTAGAAAACGTCCTTAGTGTCTTTTTTCCTTGAAGAGTTTGTTGTATAAAAAGGAGAGTAACACTACAAAGCTGGAATGATTTCTTTTCCCCTTTCACTGGCTTTTTTTTCTCACTTGGCTTTTTTCCCGGTCTCTTCTCGGCTCGAAGGCCCGGACCGAGCGCTGCAGCGTCCACGGCTAACGCCCAAAACAACTCCGCCGTGTTAGCACCAGTCGTCCTCCTCCCGTTCCCTGAGACTTCCTGTCCCTCTGCCTCCGGGTCCAGACCCAGAGTTGACCCCGAGGGTGAAGTGGTATCCGTTGGGGACCACGCCCCCCGCCCGGCCCTGCATGGCGGCGGGCGCTGTGACAGGCGCGGCGGCGGTCCCGTGTGGCGCCGAGGCCATGGTGGAGGCGGCGGCCGTCCTCGCGGATCGTCCTCCTCCGTGGCTGCTCATAGCGTCCTGGAAGTCCTCAGTGTCCTCTGGATGAGGCGTGTCCTGCTGCTGCCGGGTCAGGTTAGGGTCCGAGCCGATGCGGGTCACCGGTATCGGGGACTCCTCCAGTAAACGCTCATGCTCTGAAAGGCCACGGCTGAAGCGAGTCTGGTGCCCTGTTGGTACGGTGGCGGCGGAGGACGGATGAGGCGGGGGGTTGGCGGTCTTATAGGCCACGGCGGGGCGGGGGGTGAGGGGCGTCTGGGGGAGCTGCCGGCGACCACGCCCCGGTGTGCTTGAGCCAGGAGGGAGCCCCACCGGCCCGGCTTTAACGGCACTGCTACCGAGCTACAACAGAAAGAAGCAGTTTATCTGTAGGTCAGAAAGACTTTACCTCGGTGCTGGTTATTTGAAGTACGTTCTTTTATGAACAGTAGATGGCGCTCAACATGCCCCCATTTTGGAGAAGTGACAGGGATAGCTAAAGGCTATTACATCATGTACATGTGCAAATACATTGTAAATAAGCATATAATAATTCAATTTAAATCTAAATTCATATAGACATATTTGCTGAAAAAGTCACTTTTTCTTTGTTTTTCTCTATTATTGATATATGAACGCTTAACTTTAATCTGAGCTGTGATGAAAATCCACATGATCAGTCAATTAAATATAGAAAAATACATGACTTATTATCCTCTACAAAATGCAGAGATCGCATTGATCACAACCAAGGATGTTAAAATCATTCTAGTTCAGGTTCCACGTACAGACCAATACGATCTAAAGTGGGTCAGACCAGTAAAATAATAACAGAATAACCTACAAATAATGACAACTTTGTTTTAGAGTAAAAAAATGAAATCACATGAAAACATTTACATTTACAACAGATACTTTTGCCAAAAAATACAATAACCTTAAATGTCTTAAGAGAAATAAGTGTAATTTTTTCAGGCTGTTAATAAATGTTTTATGTATTTGTAGATCCACTGTGATCTGTACAGTGTAATACACATGTGGAAATAATAAACTGAGGCAGAATATTGATAAAATTGTACTTATCTTTATGAAGAAATTTCAGGTTGTTCATGTTATTCACATTTTTTAAACAATAGTTTGTAGATGTAAATATTTTCATAATGTAATTTTACTTCTTTTAACGCTAAACAACAGACAAAATGTTGTAGTTGTCATTATTTATGGGCTTTTATTGTATCGTTTTACTGGTGTGGCCCATTTGAGATCATACTGAGCAGTATGTGACCCCTGAACTAAAATGAGTTTGACACCCCTGCTCTAGTGCAGTGTTCCACTGCAGGAAGGCGTATATTAGTACGAAAAAGGCACAGGAACGTGGTGTTATAACCCTCAGGACTGAAAATGGTGTTTGACAACTTCTGACAGGGCTGAGTTTATTGTTTCAGTCTGACACTTTCCCCTGCGGTGTTTGTTCTTCAAATGACCTGTTTACATTAAAAATCACCATCTACGCGTCAGGGGTCCGACCTGTTTGAGGTAGGCGGCGTCCTGTCCCTCTCCGGGGGACGTGGATCGACTGGGCCCGGCTGACCTGGCGTGGCCCTGCTCTCGGCTGCCGTAGCGTTCGCAGGAGTAGTAGCGCTGCTTCTCTCCGGCCGACGAGTGGTGCCTCCTCTCCAGTGGGCGGCTTCGATCCCGTTCCCTGGGTCGCTCTCTGCACAGGCCTTCAGACGACGGGTCGGTGAACGAACCTGACGACACCAAAGGCAGCTCTTCAGGTGGAAAAACGCAAGTAATATTTAATGTAGAGCTGGAACCATTCAGCATTAATTGACTCGAATCAATTACCAAAGACAAAAAGGCAGAAAATGGGTATGTGTAACAAATAATCAACATAATGAGCAAAGTAATCAAGAAAATGAGCAAAAATTAACAAAATAATCAACAAAAACAACAAAATAATCAACAAACTGACCAAAATAATCAACAAAATGAGCAAAAATTACCAAAATAATCAACAAAAACAACAAAATAATCAACAAAATGAGCAAAAATTACCAAAATAATCAACAAAAACAACAAAATAATCAACAAAATGAGCAAAAATTCACAAAATAATCAACAAAATAACCAAAATAATCAAGAAAATTAGTAAAAATTAACAAAATAATCAACAAAAAGAACAAAACAATCATCCAACTGACCAAAGCAATCAAAAAAATGAGTCAAAATAAACTAAAATAATCAGGAAAATGGGTAAAAACAAACACAAACTCAGGTTCTCTGGACAGGCCTTCAGACGGCGGGTCGGTGAACGAACCTGACGACACCAAAGGCAGGTCTGCAGGTGCAAAACCTCTGCTAAGATTTAATGTAAATTCAGTATAAATTGTGGGGTTGGAACAGGTGGAACTGAGTCGACTGTTAGTTTCTTTGCAGTTTGGACACATTTAAACACATACAGGAAACACCTTTATGGAAACATAACTGAAGACCAGATCAAATGTAAAACCTTTAGAGACTTTTTAAGGTATTCAATGCAGATTTGTAAACTGAAGACTATTAGACTTTTTCAGACCCTGGTTCGATGTCATTGGTTCTGATCCGTACCCAAGGTGCTGGACGGCTGCACCGACGCCGCCCTGTCCAACGACTTCTGCTTCTTGTCCTTGTCTTTGTCGCGGCGGCGGTGGCAGCGGTGGTGGTGGTGATGGTGGTGGGCTCGGTCCTGGTTCTGACCCGGCCCAGGGGAGGAGGACTGGGCCAAGCCGGGCCGCTCCAGGTCGTACTCCCTCAGCGAGATCTCGTGGTAGCGCTGAGGCGTCAGAGACGACGCCGAGCGCCTGATGGGGCTGAGGTCGACAATCGGCTGGAGGGAGGGAGGAAGAGAGGGGTCATGACGGTACCGGATCGACCCCGACCCGCTTTGACCGGATCAACATCAAACCCACAACACACAGATGACACGGCGACCTTTAGGCCAAGGAGCGACGCTCGGCCCGTTCTTCTGCACAGGCGTCGGAAAGGGTTCAGGAGGATGAGCACGAGTTCAGAACAGAACTGGAAAACTTACTGTTCGCTCACAAAACTTACAAAAGTTGTAAGTTATCAGGTGTCTCTGCGGACGAACGACGAAGAGGAGAGGAGAGGCGCCGATGTTTGAGACGTTTGTCACATTAGAAACACAAACATCTGAGTATTTACTCTGTCAATTAAAGCTTTATAGTGGATCCATGGATCCAGAATTAACCCATAAAGACCCAAACATCTGCCACCGACCAGAACCATCTACTGTCTAATACCTGTTGATCCACTAATCCTATCAATACATGTCAATAATTGGTGTAAATACAGTTATTCATCTGTT
>JAPQRQ010036424.1:0-12053 GCA_037367365.1 Apogon talboti | reverse complement strand
CTCTGAACGTCCAAATGGGTCATATCTGATGACCATGAACAGATGAATAACTGTATTTTACACCAATTATTGACATGATTGACAGAATTAGTGGATCAGCAGGAATTAAACCGTTTAGATCAGTGGATGGTTTTGGTCCCCAATGGATGTTTGGGTCTTTATGGGTTAAAGTCCTTAAACATGTTTGGTACATCAGGTTTTGTAGACTAATGAGGTATTCTTCCATCTTCTTCTTTCTTTATTAGAGACGCGGGGAACATAAACTACTGACCGTTTCCTTTTTGCTAATTTAACTATTAGTATTAATACTGATGCTTTTATCACCTGATTTGAAGTTGTTTTCATTCTTGAGCAACACAATTTCATCATCTTATACACTTTTAACATTTAATTGACTCAAAAATCACTTTACTCTTTATTAATCTTTACTCGTTATTCATATCTTCAACATTTTTAGGCATTAAAGCTAAAATCCTCACAAAGCTTTGCAGAATTTGCTTCAAATATGCTTTAAATTTTTTTTTTTGATTTATGTTTCTTGAGAAACCTTTGAGGTATAATAATAATAATAATAACTTACAACATAATGAAAAACATGAAGGCAAATGTGCACATTTCTGTAGTTTTAACTCCTGATTTCAACTGAAGTAATTATTTTTATATAATGTTGTGTCAGTTATTTCAACAGATAACTGTTTTCTTAAAATTAACATTGAAATTCTGCAATATTTATTTGAAAAACTCTTGTACATGAACACAACAACACTGGTGTCACATAAAATAAAGGAAAATATGTGACACTTCAAGTAAAACAGCAAATGACATTACATAAATATGTTACATACAAAATTGAAATATCCTGATGTCAGACAATAAAATAATTTATTTCAATGTTTCTTTTAAAAGTTGAGAAAAGAAAATTATTTGATTCACATTTGAAAAAATAATCCAGTCAAATCATGATCTGTTTTTATTTGAAATCGATAATCAATAACCTCATTGATCAGAGACTTTATCTGTTAACAAATAAACTCCTCGTCCTTTAAAAAAATCCATGGTTTATTGTAATAAACTGTCTTTTTTAACCTGTGGGTTTTATATTTGCAGTAATATTTATGTATTCATTATTTTTAAGTCTTAGTGTCAAATGTTCTGTCTTGTGTTAAATACTTTCACCAGAAAAGTATTTTTATATAAAACTCATAAATACAGGTAAAAGTCTCTGACATTTACATTTCGAAGTTTCAGATAAAATCGTTTAGCATTTTTCTATAAAATATCAGATAATGTCTTGTTTGACATTTACTTTTATGACTGAATCTGAATTTTACAGCTAATTACTTTTGATGTTTGTCCTTATTTATTTATTTATTTATAACCTGATTTAAATTTATTAATTTATCATATTAATTATTCATAGTTTATTTGTCTTTTATTCTTTAATATATTAACTGGCTCAGACAACATTAGATTATGTAGACTTTTGTTCTATTTTTACTTAATTTAAATTTTTTTATCTTCTCCATAATTTTAACAATTTTAACCATAAATCAGATTTCTTATGTTTCATCCCTTTTTCTTATCTAATTATCTATTCCTAATTAATTTTCATTTTCATTGTACTGATACAACAGATTTTTGGACATTTAATTAGTCAATATTACATTTTTACATTACATATTTTTAAACATCACATTAAGTTCTCAGTTTAATTCTTTACTAAGATAATTTAATTGTCCTTTTGGACCTTTTAATCACTGTTGTTTTCCAATTACTCTATATTTGACACATATTTTAATGATGAGGTTAACACATTTGTACTTCAGTCAATGTTTGCATCAATAAACATATAATATTTATCATTACTGCTCATTTTTTGAGCTGATTATGATTAAAAATCTTCAATATCAATTTTTAAACAATTCTTTTTGATTCCTATTTTATATTTTCCATATAAAACTAATCTGTTGTTGTACTCTTTACTTCATCTGTATTTTATTCACACATAAAAATTAACCTATTTACCTCAACTTGAAGTTGTTTGTAGATATAACATCACTAAAAATATACAAACACGACTAAAGAGATGAACTCATGAGGTTTAGAAATTTAGTCTTAAAAACAGATTTTCCAACACAATATATTATATGGAATTTATAAAAAGGCAATAATAGATCTTTGATTATGTCTGATTCAACATCATATTTGCATTATTTTGACAATTTTTTCTCTTTAATCAGTTCTTCATTAAATGTTTCATTATTAGTACAGAAAATATTGATAAATTTACTTAAAACTTTAACATTTCTGTCATTACTACTTTATCACATGATTTTACGTTCTGTTCTTTCTTTAGCAACAAAATTTAATTGTCTTTTATAGCTTTCACATTAAATTGGCTTAAACATGACTATTTTACTTATAGTTATTCTCTATTTACTTAATTTATCTATTGTTCTTTATTTCTTAAGATTAAAACAGTTTTGTAAAGCCACACTTTTTGACTGTAAATCTCACATCTTACAGTTTTAGCCTTTTTACTTCAACTGATTATTTTTTGTATGTCTAAAAATGTAAATCAGTCAATATTACATTTTTTAAATATATTTAACAACTTATTCACATCAATTTATCTGCATTTTACACATAAACAAAGACACATATGAACAGAATGAACAAACATGACGGTATTTTACTCCGTTTTACATTATCATTCATTGAGGAAACATTAATCCGTAATAATATTCAGTTAATAATAATCAGTTTTATCTACACTTTGAGTTTTATTTTCATTATAACTACATTTTTTCTTTGTTTCCAGAGATCCTCAGTGGGAACAGACGACTCACCAGGTAAATTTTCTATCGTCAACTGAAGAATCATTAATCAATACTTTAATTAATCAACACTTTAAGTGATTTTAATTAGGTTGTTCTTTTCATTAAAGCTATTTTTCTCTCTTTTTTCTGTCAGAGATCCTTTGTGTTGACAGATGACTCACCAGCTCTCTGTTGCTCAGTCCCATCAAACCCTCGTCGTGTCCTGGACTCAGTTGGTTTTCTGCCGACCTTTGACCCTGGCAGAGCGACGCCAACACCGACAGACAGACGGACAGGTAGACGACTGTTCGCACGGTCTCCATGGCAACCGCGAAAACTGAACAGTTTAATCTGAAGGAGGGAGTGAAAGCGGATTATTTTCAGCCTGTAATGGTGAGTAAAATAACTCTAAATTTACTGAACTCACAGATTAAAACCTCAGGTTCGATGAGTAGAGATTAGTTAAAGTTAGAGGTGGTTAAATGTCAGGTCCGGCTGCAGGTTGTCTGGTTTTTTCTTCAGGTTTTTTCCTCCTCTGATGCTGCTCTGCTTCATTTCTCAGCTCTTTTTATCCTCCTCCTCCTCTCTGGGTAGGTCTTTTCTGTGTCGTCACGCTGTGTTTTTTTCTTCCGGTCGTCATGCGGTGATGGATGGTGTGTTTAATATTAAACAGGTCGATGCTGAATGTTTACATGTTTACACCCCACAGAGCTGTCTGTCCACAGGTCAAAGGTCATGGCGTGACTCACAGCTGAAGGTGATAAAGCCTCCGAGGGCTCATTAAACTCAGAGACATAGATGTTTAATATGACCTCAAATCAATGTTCATATTTACAACAAGTTCATCAGCAGTTTGTACATGTAGTCACACACAGAAACAAAACACCTGAAGGAACTACTGATCCAAAAAATTATCTGTACTAAAACTTAGCCAGGGTGTATTCTGATTTTCATTAGTTGAAACTGATAATTACCATGATAAATTGTTGTTTAAAGTTAAATAATAGCTTTCAGTTGAAGACAATCTGAAAGATGCAATGAGACAAAACTGAGAAAACAATATAAAAAATGCAAAAAAATATTCAAACGATGTGAAAAACACAAGATTCCATTAAAACTAGTCAATTTATGTCAAACTAAAGCTGTTTATGCACTCGTGAAAACCGAGAAATCAACACTTCAATAGAAAGACGAAACAAAACAAAGATGAAAAAGATGCAGCAAGATGAAAAATTTATGAAAATGATGTAAAACACGAGACTAAATAAAGTAAAAAAAAATAGTAACAGGAAAAACTAACAAGATAAAAACAACTTAAACGAAGCAGCAAGATGAAAACGATGTAAATACACAACAATGAGAAAATGATACAAAAGACGCAAAAAGATGAAAATGAGGTCAAAGATGCAACAATATTAAAACGACATATTTTTGAGAGGATAAACATTCTTAAAACTCAAAATTTTCCCAAATCCATCCCTGACATGAGGTTTGACCTAAACAAACCAAATGTATCAGGAACATGCACCAAGTCCAGACGCAGACAACAGCCTTTTGGAGCCATAGACCTGAAACCCAACAGGAAGTCCAGTGTTCTGTTCCAAATACGCAGTTTTGGCTGTTTGTAACTGTTGTACTATTTCTAAGCTATTTTTGTCTCTAATTCACACTCGAAACCCTCAAACAAGTCAACTCTTCAAAATAAAACTACTTATGCTTGTAAAACGAACTCAAACCAAACTGAAATAAAAACCCAAAAACTGAAAATCTGAATAAAAAAAGAAAAACTAATGCACATCTTTCAGATTCATCCTCGGTCCCTGAGCTCATTCTCACTCGTTTAAACATCATTCACATTCACTGAAGAAGTGATGGAATCAGAAAACAATGGACTTATGGTAAAAACACTGGGATGTTCTTTTATTTTAAATATTCACATCTATCTATTCATGTATATTTCAGACATGTCAGTTTTATTCACATTAAAAATTAAACATATGAACTGAGTCAAAAAACAGCAGAGAATTGTCTGTTATAACATCATGAATATTTGATAAACCTGCCGTGTTTGACACCCCCGAGGTCAGAGGTCAGAGGTCAGGAGCCTAGAGGATTCAGCGTTTGTGTTTAATTTAAATGTTGTTTGTTCACAAATCTCCCACAATGCACCTGAGCTGCAGTTGGTTGACCTCGGAGCTAGGCGGGACGAGGCATCTGACGTAAAAAAAAAAAGAAAAAAAACAAAGCACCGGCCTTTTCTCTGATGTCGTCTTTCATCCTGCAGTCATTAAACAGGAAATGTCAAACTGCGGCTTTAACATTTACACCTGGAATCGCAGTCGGAGAGTCCTTCAGACGGCGCAGAGGACACATTTACACAAATACTGACACAACTACACACTTTTACTCAAATACAGATACAAAAATCACACAGAAATACAGAGAATCAGACCAGAAGTATATAAAAGAACAGTTATTTTATATCGAATCATACAGATTACAATGCATTTAAACAAACGCTTTCAGAAGAACAAACTGTTAATTAACAATTAACTTTTCTTTAAATACAGAGGGAAGAATAACACACATTTATTAACTCAGATTTATACAAACTGAGTAACACACTGAAATTGAGATGTTTAAGTCCACACATTTTCCTCTGGTAGAAAAAATAATTCATCTTTTTTACATAGCTTATGTCTTATTACGCCCTTCATATCTTTTTTTTTTTTTTAAATGTTCTTTTATCTTATTTTGTTCTTCATGTCATTTTCGTCTTGTTCCGTTATTTTCAACTTTGTCCAATATTCTGTCACATTTTTAACATAATTTTCATCTTGTTACGTCTTTCAGGTTATTTTCGCCTTACCTCATTACCCTCACCCTCATTTGAATATTGCAGTTGGACCCATCTATATCTGATTAAAAAACAGACATTTACAAACGGTAAGTCTGAGCTGTATGTTGATCCTCCAGGACCAGAGTCACCCACATGTTTACGGCTTGTAACCTACTTTTAAAATGACCCAGTCAAGTTGATCTACCTACTCTAAAAATGGTTAATTTATTTATATATACTGTATATCAGAGGTGTCAAACATATGGCCCGAGGGCCAAAACCGGCCCGCCAAAAGGTTTAATCCGGCCCATAGGATGAATTTGTTAAGTGCAAAAATTACACTGAATACACTGACAATCGAGGGAGTCAGTGAGTCTTGAGAAGTTGTATTGGTCATAAAGTTAAATACTATATTATTCAGTTCCAGATATTTGTTACTAAATGTTTTGTGTATTTGTAGAGCCACTATCTATAATGCACATGTGTAAATGATAAACTGAGGCATAATATCGTTAAAATTGAACTTATTTTTCCTTGGAAATTTCAGGTTATTCAACTTTTTTTTTTTTTAAGGATAGTTTGTAAATGTAAACATTTTCATAATCTAATTTTACTTTTTTTTTACACTTAAACAAAGAGACAAATTTGGAGTTGTTATTTGTTGTTATTTAGGTTATTATGCTATAATATTACTGGTCCGGCATAACTTGAGATCTGATTGGGCTGTATGTGGTCCCTGAATTAAAATGAGTTTGACACCCCTGCTTTATATATACAATATAACGTGTAGTTTTCATAACTGTATGAACCCTTATGGTACAATTAATTTCACTCCATTTGTGGTCAGTACCTTACCAGCTTCAAAACTAAAATATCTGCAATAGTGTGAACAGGGAATTAAAGACTGATAACAGAACTAACAGTAATGACACTGAAATCACATCCACTGCACAACAAGCTTCAAAACAGCTGAACATAAGTCCAAGGATATTTAAAGGAACTGATTTATGACACGCATACAGTGTGTTTCTGTGGTGGAATTATTTGCAATGGATGTAATCTAGCAGGTGATGTCTCTGATCTCTGATTGTCTAGGTTTTTATCTCATTTTGTATTTTATATTGTTTTTGTCTTGTTTCATTTGTGGTGTGTGATGTTGTTACTTGATCCACCTCTAGATCATCATTTGTGTGTTATTTTTTCTTCCATTTAATGGTGAAATTAGATGAATGTGAAGAAAAAATTACAGAAAACTTAGTTAAAATATATGAAATTAAAGAAACAAATATTTAAGTGTTAAAAATCTAAGAAAAATCGACTTAGATAAAGCATTTAAATTTATTATCTCTGAATATACATTGAGAAAAGAAGAATTATAGATTCATGTACAATATGTTTGAGTAAATACATAATAAAACACTATCTTCCTAAACTTCACAGCAGCAGAACATTTCGTTTTGCTGCTGCAGATGAAATATTCCACTGTTTTGTTTTTCTAACAGGTGCAGATGTAAATCTGACAGTCGAGGCTGAAACTGACGTCACATCACCGTTTCTGTTTGTGTGACCTCCAGAAGAAAAATGATCAACTGTGGAAGAAAAACACCAGAGAAAAACAGCAACGATCAGCAGCGCATCAGCGATGAAATCAGAGACTGACCCCTTCCCTCAACCAAACACAAACAGGCAGCTCTTAATTAAAGGCCCTGACCTTTCCTTGGTGACCTCTGACCTCCGCAGGCTCATCAGAAACTCCTCAGTGTCTGAAATCGACTCGAGGACATCGACCTGGACTGAAGAGCCAGAGTAATAAGACTTCTGCCGTGACCCCTGGAGCCACCTGTGTCCAACAGCGTCCTTTAGGTCTATATCCGGTGTCTTCTGTTCCTTTAAGTCTGTATCTGATGTCATCTTTGATACCGACTGAAATCAACAGGTCCATGATTGTTGTTGTCACATGATGTCTGTCTTACACAGATCATTGGTCCATGGCCTTAATTGACCATTTTTGACCAGTACTCGTGGCAGTTTGAAAAAGATATTTATTTATTTAATTAAATTTATTTATTTAATTAATTAATTTTACCAGGTAGGGCAATTAAGAACCACTTCTCATTTACAATGATGACCTGACCAAGGAAAAACTAAAGTTTCAGGGAAAAACAGCTTCTATAAACCAAAGTGGTTATATTTAGTCTGACGTCCCTTTGTACTTAACATGTCTTTAACCCTTTAGTTCCGACAATATGAGATTTACTGCATTCATTTTCTGATGTTTTGTACCAGGTTTCATTCAACACATGTCAGATGTTTCTAATTGTTTGTGCTGTTTCTGGTCATGGGGTCAGAGGTCAAACTAAATAGTTACTTTAACCTTTACAACTCATTTAGTTCAGTTTTGTGTGTGTTGTTAAAGGCTGAGAACTTACTTCCTGTATTTTCTTGTTATAGTTGAAGAAAAGAGAATGAGAAATAAATATGCATGATCAGTTCAACCCTGAAAAACAACAAAGGTAAAAGTGGAATAAGACTTTTACACAGTACTGTACTACAAACTTTAGTTTACAGTGCGTTTTATTTATTCTTATCAGTGACCAATGGCTCATGTATTAGTCAATTCTACATTTTGTTTGTTTATTTTTACTTTGAATATCAACATTTAAAACCAAATACAACAAGGAAAAACAATATATAAAAAAGAAAAAAACCACCCCATTTTAATAGGTTATATCAGTGTAAGTCAAGATTGATTAATGAATTTTTATTAATAAAGTTCTAATATACCCCAGGCTTCAGCTGGAACACAGTTTTTTTTTTAGAGCAGTTTATCATATTAATTTTGTAAATCCGCACTATTGAATCTGTTGTAAAAATGAAACTGTTGTATTTCAGTTTGGACAATCATGATTTTATTGTGAATATCATGTCCAAATGTATAATATAACTGCTCTGGGATCTGTTGCATCAACACACAGGGTGAAATGCAGCTTTTTCTGTTTCATTATTATCTAGAGCTATTTCATTATTTCTGATTGATTGGTTGAATAAAAGAAACCAGATGATGAGTCCACCGTTTGGCATCCTGCTTTTGGAGAAACTACAAAACCGATCATTATTCCACCCGCTCTCAGCGTGACAGAGGTGAATCTGATCGGATGACTCACAAACCTGCTGCGTTTGTTGTCATTTTCTTTCTTTTTCATCAAACCTGTGTGAGTGCGGCGGTGTAATGAGCTGGTTGGTCGCTGTGTTATCTGCTGGCTGCAGAGTCTCACTGAAGGTCACAGTCTGAGGCCACGCCAAGAAATGCTCATCAAACAGGCCTTTCATCCAGCGTGTGTTCTTGTATCGGTCAGAAATGACCATCTCTGAGCGGACGTTTCAGTCGGTCAGCACACATTTAAATGTCTGGAGTTCACGCTTTTCTGACCCTGATATCACAACTTCATCCAGAATCCTCCTCACTCACCACATACTGTTTCATTTCTGGTCTTTATTCTTACTGTTGTGTTTCTTTTCTTTTTTTTTCTCTCATCGTCCTCTGTATCTATACACACACACACACATATATGCAGACTTAATGTTGAGGTTTTATACAGATTTCTATATTTCAGTGTGACTGGTTTCTTCCTTGTATCAGACCGTTATGAGGCTCTGAGCTGTTTCAGATGTTTTAAAGTTTTAGTTTTTTTAACACCGTTCCCAAACGCCTCCCTCAGTGAAGTTGTGAGGCTACTTCACAAAATGTGTTTTACATGGTTCTCATAGGATCAGGACATCCCATAGGCTGTGTATAAGGTTTGTTCTGGTGATCATCAATGGCCTCCATTGGTGGAGTAGTGGGACTATATACCAGATGGCATGAAAACCATAGTTTTTGGACATATTTTCATGTGTTTTAGATACTTCTAAGGCAAAAACCTCAGATAATTCTTATTAAGACAATAGTATTCTTTTCAAATTGTTTCTTTTGTTTTCATGTTGCTACCCACACCTTCTGGAGGTGGAGAAGGAAAAATATACTATGTGCTACAGAAATGATAATTATGGACAAACGTTCACTTGTTTCATAACAAATAAAACAAACACAAGTGGACCAATGTCTTGAAACACCTCCCCACATACCTTCAATAAAATTTAGACAATTCTAAAAGTACTCATTACTGTTAATAGAACCACCTATTAATATCAAGTCATCTAAAAACTTAGACAAAAGGATATTTGGGAATATATAGTCAAACCATTTACCCTCAAAACAACCTGAAACATCCTATTAATGTCTTATAAAGTATGTAAAACAAAGACATGTCCAAAATGGTTGTTTTAGAGGTACATACTATAGTCGTACTATTCCACCATTTGAGACGGAGAGGATGAACTACCTTAAAAACCCTCAAACCAACCTGAGACACCTTAGAATGAACGTATTCATGTACTGAAGTATCTAAAACTGATATTGAAAGGTGTCCAAAACGGTCATTTTAGAGGTACATACTATAGTCTTCCTACTCCACCATGGTGGATGGAGGATGAAGTATGTTAACAACCCTCAGAACAACCTGTGACACCTCAGACCGCTCTCATCGAGGTCTTAGGATTTATGTAAGACACTTCTGAAACAAATAAAAGTTTTGTCCATAATTATCACTTCTACACGGTATAGTTTTCCTTTTCCACTACCAGAACCTGACGCTGAACACCTGAAAAACAAACAAACAAACTGGAAAGAGCCCTCAGGCCTTCATGCCAACTGTCTGTGGTGTTTGAGGATGTCTCAGAGGTTCTTCCAGAGTGTCACCCACTGCCTCCAGTGGCGGATCAATAAGACCATCATACGTTGTCACTTTAGATACATGTTATCGTATGACTCATGTATGATGCAACACACAGGACAACAAGAGCGTAAACACACAATCTTTATTCAGCAGATCCATGATGTTTTCATACTGTACATGTACTCCAATGGAATATTTGCTGCATTAAAATCAGAAATAAATTTTTAATGGCATTCATAACAATAATACATTTTAAAAGGATAAATGATGAATCACAAGTTCACTCCAAATGTGAACACAGCAGCCTCAGGATTCTCAGCTTCATGTTCATCATGTCTTTGTTCTTTTACAAAAACCACCTCATATCCACTGGCAGTCTAAGTCTGGTGTCGGTTCTTTTCTGCTCCACCAAAGATTAAAAACATAAAGAAATAAAGGAACCATATCTTTATATCTTTAAAAATATATCCCAGTGTGTCCAGAATGATGACTTTCTGTCAACATGAGTAGAGTAAGACATAAAATACAGCTTTACTTCCATCTGAATCTGTGGGCGAGCACCTGAAACCACATTGGAACCCACTGGAAACCCCAGATCTGCCCTGTGTGTCCGTCTGTCCTGGGGTTGACCACCGGTCACTGTGTGCTCTGAACCTGGGCCAAGGCCTTAAAAACTGTTTCCTGTAGAGTTTCAAGTTGTTTCTACTGCTCCTGATGTGGTCACTGATCGTCTGCAGTAGTATCATAATATTGTCATCAGTATGTTTCTACAGTGAACTCTGGGATGTTTGAGGTGGTGTCAAAGCCTCCAACAGCGTCATTTTAGACCCTTTTTTTCATAAATAGTTTTTGCTTTAAGTAATCCCCTCCCTGAGGTGTGTCAGCTTCACTCTCATTAACATATTGTGTTTTTTGTGCATTTTCAAGTCGTGACATACAAATGACACGTTGATAAAGGATGTTTGACTTACATGTGTTCGTGCTTGGTTCATTTTTTTAGTTGATTCATTTTTGTGATATTGTTTTTAATGAGTTGGTTTATTTAATGTTTGTCTTTGGTTCAGAATTTGTTCTTCTGGTTTTGTTTGTCTCTTGGTGTTTTGCTTTTTCAGCTGGTGTTTATTTTTTGTTTTGAGAGTTGGCTTTAGTTAGGTGTTTGTTTGGTTTAGGTTTTGTTTGCCTCTGGGTTTGTCTGTCTTGATGTTTTGATTGTTGACTGATTAGTTCATTTGGAGTTTTGGTGTTTTTTTTCTGAGTTTCTGAGTTTTCTTTGGTTTGGTTTGTTGGTTTTTTGGTTTCTAAGTTTGTGGGTTTATTTACTGTTTTCTGGGTTTGTCTGCTTATTGGTGTTTGTTTTTATTTGGTTCATCTTATCTGTCTATTATTAAGATAAGATAAGATTTCCTTTTTTGATCCCCAAAGGGGAAAATCATCCCTTGGGAGACTCTTGCTTTTACAGTGTGTTACAGTGTGTTAACACATCCCAGTGGTTCATGGATTGTTTTGGATTTGACTGTTCATGCACATTCCTGTTTGACTACACTAGATGACTGTATGTTTGTAGTGGACACAATAATAATATTACTAGTAATAATGACAATAATTATTGAAAACCATGAT